>JAOVVI020003424.1:0-19113 GCA_028571085.2 Nepenthes alata | reverse complement strand
GCGTTCACTTGCTGCTCACCCGACCTGCGTTCAAGCACCCGGGTGCGTTCCCTGTCTAACCTTAGGCACACCCACCCCGCTCTTGAGCCACGCTCGAGCGCCGAGGCGCACATGTCTCTAACAGGCATACTTTTTTTAAACATTGTTTTTTGGACTTCTATATAGATTGTAGCCCTCTTTTAGAGATGACTGTTCTGACCTAATTTTCAAGGCTACTCAAGGCTAAACTCTTTCTTCCGATGTGTGCCCATTAAAGAAAACTCTCTTTTGAGTTGGCGCTGAAATTCCCGAGTTTTCTTATCTTCACTATCTCATTGATTACACCTTTTTTGACCTGTTAAACCTCGCCGGTGACGTGAAAATTGGGCTCTAGTGGTGTGCGACAGATTCAACTGTTCATGCAGGAAGATTGACCAGAAGGCTGAAAGGTGTCCGGTTCCATTTCCGCGGACATTCAAGGAATTCCTTAGTATAGACCACATGACAGAACTAAATCAGCTGGGTTTGCACTTCAATACCACCCGATTTGTGAGTTGATTTTCTTTGTGTATTGTTTCCTGGCCGTTGAAGCCCGGAAGGTTTTACTCGATAGCTGTGGTTATAGGGGTTTTTCTTCGTTACCAAAAGTCACGTCTTGATTATTACTGCTTTTATTGTTTATTGTTCACATCTAAATTGGAATATATTTTACGTGTATTATATATTTTGTGATTCATATGCCGCAAATTTATTAAGGGGTTGAAACGTATTTGTGCTTTGGGACGCGTATAGTTCTTTCACCATTGACAGATTTCTGATCCCAATTAGGTAGTTGACCTTGTGCTGAAGTGTTGTTGTTGTTGTAATTGCATTACTAGATGTTAATTGCGGCCTAGTTGATTTTTTGAATCTGGGAAGAGTACATTGGTTGCTTTAGTTTGCACTGAAATTTATTGCTACATCCGCAATAAAGCTAAAAGTTTCTTTCTACTGAGCCTTATTCAGGTTGAAGCTCTAGCGGTTCAGTTGGCACAAAGGGAAGGGGAACTAATTCAGGAAAAGGATGAGGTGAAAAAGCTGGCAAATTTTCTGAAGCAGGTACGCTGATAATTTATGCCATGTGAGTCGTAAACAATATGTTTTTGAGTTTCATTATTGGCAAATATGTGCCCCCCTTGTCAGCGTCATTTAACTATATGGACAAATGGATATGCCTTTTTTGTGAATTTATTTTATGAGGTGAATTACGCACATTTTATGTGCATGCTAACACTTGAAACAGTAAAGTGGGTCATGCTTACTAGTGTGATGGATCATTATAAGGTATATGGAACTTCCAGATAAACTATTAAGCTGTTATTTTCTGTTCTTTTGGATTATTTGGTTTTCAGTTTCTGGCATCTATTGAGAACTTTCCTTTAATGCTTTATGAGTTTGATGAAGGTGATCATACATCTCAAAATGAAGTCATGTTCCAAAACTTGTTGACATGGGCACTGCACAAGGCTGCTAGTGCAATTCTCAAGTAGACTCTGGGTGAAATTTGAGTAGCTTTAGTAGCACCATGTTTTCTCTGCATTCCGGCTTAGAAATAAAAAAAAAATGTTCATTTTTATAGACACGCTGTGTTTGTAAGTGCCCTTTTGGATGCTGTTCTTTTACTTTTGAATATGCGATTTTAAAATTTTGATGCCTCTGTTTTGATCCGATGAGGATGAAAGAAGCTGTGTAAGCTTGACCTTTTTCAGGTAACAATGCTTCTTTACAGATCTGATGGGACACATTTTTTTGCCCATCTGTAAGTAATAGTAGTCTCGGTATGAGTTGGACGTCCAGATTTTTAATTTTTAGTCTTTGCAAATATGTTCTTCCTCGATCTCCTGAGAGGTTCTGAGGCATTTCCAGGACACATATCATGGAGTGGTCACCCTGAAAGCTTGAGGACTGTGATTAGTTCCATCTGTTCATTTTTCGGAAATGTTGTAAAAATGCAACGCTTACGTGAAAAAGGGATTTTAACTTTGTCTTTTCTAGGCTATCATTATAATTTAATATTTGATTACTGATAAATAAGTCTAATAAGATGTTTAGTTGCATTTTTGGTGATTTTACTGTAAAGTTAGCCTTTGTCAGTCAGTTCTATTTTCTCCTTTAGTTGAAGAATTCGGCGCATGAACCTTTGATCCATTCCTGTCTCTCAATGCCTACTTTCCTTCTTTTCTACATTGTAATACAATGCAGATATAAAAGAAGAACTAGTATATGAAGGAAAACGAGAGAGCACTAGAGTAAGAGATGCTTCTTTAGAGTCTCAAAATTGACTGCTGATGAACTTGGAGACTATCTTTTGCAAGTAGGAATCCAAAATATGCCAGGGTTGCCAAATCAAGCCCAATATCTGCTCTATTTTAATATATTGACAAAAGCCTCAAGCAAAAACAAAACACTAAATTGAGCAGCCTTCATTAATATACGAGTGATTGAGGAAAAAAAATCTTAAGCCAATATGCTGCTAGACTAGCTTGCACAGTTCTGTGCCAAATAACATGCAAACCATCTTAGGCATCACTGCAATATTTTATCCTACTCCTCTCCCTGTTTCCATTTTTGTGAAACAATTTCTTCTTGCTTCAGTTTCTTCTCATTTATGGAAAAGAAAATTTCCAAGGCCAAAACTACTGATTTCAGTATTATTTTGGTGCTTTCATTTTTAGGCTTCAGAAGATGCGAAAAAGCTTGTTGAGGAGGAAAGATCTGCTGCCCGTGCTGAAATAGAGAATGCTAGGGGAGCTGTTCAGAGAGTAGAAGAAGCCCTTCAGGACCATGATCGGATGTCCCGTGCTTCTGGGAAACAGGTCTGTAACTATATTAATTTGCTTAGAATTTCTTCCTTTTTGCCTGGTTACAACCATTAGATGGGTTTTTGGTATTTTAGATCCTTTAGATCGTTGGTTTGTCTGTTTGTTGTTTCTGTGGTCGAAGCTCACCTTCTCATCTTGTCAAATCTATTCCTGTGGCTGTCAACCATAGACTGGAAGCTATCTTTGTGTGTTTCTTGTGGACTTTAGCTTTCATTGCTTGTAGACTTGTCATGTGAATTAATATTTGTGCAATGAGAGCTCCATTAAAATGTTATCTAATTTTTTGACTGGCTGCTAAATTAAGATTTGATGCTTGGGTGTTGTAACTGATTGGATCTCCACATGAGTAACATATTACATCTATTCTGTCTCCAGCGGGTGGATAAGAACATTTTCCTTCATAGCGAGGGTGTATATATCTTGCTTTACAATATGTCGTTGTTTAATATGTGAAACTACTTTCTGTCATCAGGACTATGAGGAATTAATGAAGGAAGTTCAAGAGGCTAGACGAATCAAAATGCTGCATCAACCTAGTAAGGTAATTTTTTTTGTGTGTTTTTTATAAGAACCCTACCCCAAGATTCGATACTTTGCCTCTTTTCATAAGATCATTTCTCACCCTGCTATACGAAAATAATGAAATACACATACAAACTATAGGAATACTGGAAATATTCTACTAATAGATAATATAAAGATGTTAAGAAAGAATAATATTAAACAAACATCCGAAGAGGAATCATAGGATTGACTCCTAAACGAACCAAAAAATCCCCGTAGCGAATACGGGAATGTTGAATATAGTATTCTTGCGAGGCCTATGCTATCAAAGCCGCCAAAGTGTTCTTCAACTCAATTCTCTGTCCAAAGATCCCCTAATGAGCCTATGCGTTGGCTTATATAGGATTACATAAATAAACCAACAAAAGGCTAACTAACAAATATGAGTTAGGCTTTCATCACAAAAAAAGGCTCATCGTCTCATTAAGGTCTTTTCCCTCGTTTGGCTAAAATTCGGTTGCTCCTCTGAGGGTGCAGGGGCTCATCAGTTTTGCATTAGGTTTTCCTTCTGACCCATGCTATTTCTTATTGATTAATAATGTTTTGGCTCTTACACAGTAAGTAATATATATATATATGATTGACGTAGAAGATTTATTCTATTAACACAGTAAGTAAGCTTTTTGCAGGTTATGGACATGGAACATGAGCTTCGAGCATTAAGAGCTCAACTCCTGGAGAAGTCCAAACTTTCTTTCCAACTCCAGAAGGAGGTATCTTTTTTTCTGTTTCGCACTTATTTTAAAGAAATATGCCATGTTTATGATAGTCTGGATTTTATGATGAGTCGTAAGCTTGTGATCAGGGGTGTGTTTCTAAAATTACACAACTCAGCTCCTGCTATCGGTGCCACAAGAATGAGGGAATTGGTCTTTTTTTTTTTTTTTCTTTTGTACTGTTTTATCAGTATAAAGCATTCACTATATGCATTTATAGGAAATGGAAAATAGGTAGAGTCTGATGATTGCAATTTTGTTTTTGGCTAGCAACAAGAAAAGTTAATTGAATGACTTCATTGAGGCTGTAGGCTATGTACAAAAAAGGAGAAGAGAAAAAATATTGTCACTATGAAATAAACAGCCCTCTGAAAAGAGTTCTTTTGCAAGTGTTCCTGTCTTTGAAAATTGTGCTACTGTTTATTGTTGGTTTCGGTGTTGAGCATCTATTAGATAAGTTGGGGTGGTTGTCACCTTCTTACAAGGTAAAGTCTTTGTTATTCAATCCCCCCCTCCGAAATCAATTGCTTTAAAAGAAAAAGAAAAGGGAAAAAAGTTGCCTATACAATTTAGAGAGAGATTTCATGAACATATGCCAACATTTGAGCTTTTTCTTTTTTTTGCTGTCTGAAATAGATCTTATGGGATAGCTTATTGTCCCTACACTCTTGAGAGTTATGCCTATTAGGTAGCCATTCTCTGAAGCCTAACGTATTCTAAGTGGCTGCAGGCACTTCAAAGTTTCCCATTCAAGCCATTGTCTCATGCAACCTCAGTTTTTGAAATTTGGCCCTGCAATACCTTTTCCATTTTCTATGTGACTGCTTAACTGACATTGTCACTTGCACTGTGGTTTTGGCAGTGGTCAAAATATTGCTTTATAATATGCATCAAAATCTCAAACAGATTCTATGTTTGAGATAAAAGAGAGAAATTAATGTGAAATTCCTGAAGGTGAGTAATAGATTTTCTGTATTTCTAATCACTCTTGGGAATATTGGAAAATTTGCCAGAAAAGATTTGGTACTATATCCAGATTAGACAGAAAAACCATGTGAAAAACACTCGCATATATGGAAAGATTTGGTTATTCTGTGATGAAAATATCAAACATAGTACTGCAATGAATATCTGACATTTATTGGCGTCACATGTAATCATCAGTCATCATTTTCAGATACCCACTTGATGAACTAATCTTGTCCCATATTTTGCAGTTGGCAATGAAGAAAAGGGATGAAGATAACTCATCCCACTTATGGGAATTAGATGGTCAAGAACTGTTAGGTTCATATTTGCGGATCAAAAAGTTTTCTGATAAAACTGCAGAACTTTCTGAGTGCTTAATTCAATGGTATCGAGTAGTGTCTGCTGCTGGAAAAAGGGAGCTTATCTCAGGTATCTAAATGCAAGCTTCATTGTGTGAATTTGGGGACAAGCTTTTACACCGTCTTTTTGATCTTTTAATCCTTTTTCAAAGGACTGTAGCATTTTGGAATATGTTTGGTTTTATTTTTCCGACTAGTAATTCTTATTGTTTGAACTAGGTTTTTTTAGCAAATTCTTCTTTGTTTATGCTCTCCTATGGCATCCCAAGAAACTTGAACTTTCAGGTGAAGGCCTAAGCTTTCTACTGTAAGCACTCTGGCTTAGAAAGTTGATCTCATGTCAAGTCTTATACTAAATGTCTTATAAGTCCTTGGACATCTCCATATTAACCTATCAAGCTAAAAGTTCAGTCCACACTAACCTATTTGGTATAATGTGCAGTCTATGGGTTTGAATTAATTCTATGTTTTCCTTTTCTGTTATCATGTAAGGGTTTCTTACAATGCTTAATCGCATAATAATGGTGTATGATGTTTAACTCAAGTGAGTTACTTTGTCTAATTTTATCATCGATTGTATTTGAAATTTCAATGCCTCTGATTCAGGATATATGTCGAAAGAAAATTTATTCCCTTAATTGTTAAATTAGTTTTGGTAGAAAAAAGGCTATCCCTGGAGAAGGGAGAACTGTTATGATCCTTCCACTAGAAAGGCTCTCATATTCATCCAACTGTCAGAATAAAAGATTTAGTAGATAAATTGTGGAGATTGAATAATAATTTAAATCAATTGATGGAATTTTCATTACTTATTCATCCAATTTCTAATCCCAACCAATAAGTGGATGTGAGAGCATTTCCAGTAGGAGGATCATAATATGAGAGCTGCTAAGAGTCTTCCAAATTCTTAGATTTCTAACAAATCCAACGGTCAAGATTAAAAGTTAGATAAATAAATGGTGAAAATTGTATTGAATAATTTATATAGTTATTCAATCTTATATTATTCATCTATCCAATTTTTAATTTTGACCGTTGAGTTTACAAGAAGCCTAACAATTTGGGAGAACCTTAACAGCACTCCTATACATTGATGCACATATCAGCTTATATATATTGGTATTGAGGCCCTCTGATACCAATATTGCTTGATACCAAAATAATATTGTGGTATGTTTTCGTATCAGCCTATATTTGGCAGATTTATTAGTCGATATAGATCTGTAAATTTACAACTTTTAGAATTTTTGTTTTGTCCGATAATATCCGATACTAATATAATAATTGATATTAATACCAATATTTTCATCCATGCTCCGTAATGGCACTCGTTGAGGTGGGGGGAGTTGTGCTTCTTTGTTGACATAATTTTCACCATGTCAGGTGCCACCAAATCTGTTTATGCTCCAGAGCCTTTTGATGTTGGTCGAATGTTGCAGGCAGAAATTACCTTTGATGGTCAGAATTTCACTTTGACTACCAGTGGTCCTATTGATCCAGGTTTGGCCATGATCCTCAAACTTTATCATGATTCTCGTGAATTGGAGTTGCCATTTTTCATTTTCTTTTACTTTGGAACTATGTTTAATTTTAGTGAACTTTATTAAGTTGTGGATCAGTTTAAGGAAATTAAACTGAAAAATTGCTGTTGGTTGGTACTAAATAGCGCCGGGTTTGGGAAGCTATGTGGAGGCACTTGTGCGAAGGCACGATACTGAATTTAATGTAAGTGACTCTAATTTTGTTTAGAAATTTTCTGCATCTGCTACACTGAATTCCCAAGTGAAGTTCTTATTGTTGGCTCAGCTTAGGCTTATATATAATAACCCTTTGGAAGAGAGGATTCATGTTTGCTTTTGCCGAAAACAAGGTAGATCCATGCACGGACAAGGCGAAGAGAGTTGATTGATGGATGCAAATATTGACAAATATTGTAAACATCGGCCAATATTTTATATCAGCTGATACTGTCTCATTAGCTAATGATTTTAATAATTTTTTTGCTTCCCATATATGCAATGTGTATATATATTATTCGACACCAATATAGCCGCGATCAATACCAATTCCGAAACCAATATTTTCATCCATTTGGGACTCAGTACTCTGCTACTGAAGACCCTATTCTAACTGCAGGGTATCCTGATAATGAAGTTGATATTTGTATTTTAAACTTCGGAAGAGAGGCCACATTGAATACCTACTGTAACATTAGGCTGGTGTATGTAGTGTCCGCATGCATGATTTTGGACATTTAGAAGTTAAAAAAGTTAATCAGAAGTCTATCAGAAGCTGGATTTAGCTAGTCTATGTCATCAAGCTTGGTAAGCTCTGGGAATGATCACAGAGGATCTTCTCAGAATGCCAAATGAGCTAGATTCTGTTGGTGTCAATGCTACCTATTTTTGCCTTGAAATAGCTGAAATGGGCTAATGCTTTTATAAATCAGCATTTTCTAATTTTTGTTTGCAACCTTTTTTTGAGTTTTTGATCTTTTATCTTTTTCCATAGAGACTGTCCACTATCAGTATCAGGATTTCTGTCTAAATTGTTACTTTCTTTTCAAGTTATTGTGTTATTTATCCAGAAAAAAGGATGGACATTATAAAATTACATTAAATTGTGGACTGTTGCTTACCAAAAATGGCTTATTGTCATTATGCTTTGCTTTTGTTTTTCCACTTTAGTTTAAGTCGGTTAAAATTGGCATCTGATATCACGATGATTTATTTCCTGTTTGCTTCGAGTTGTACTTCTATTTTTAAACAATATTACACTAAATCGAGTGGAATGATGGAAGCAAATTATATATGCGACCACACATAATAGGAGTTTAGACTTTCTCAACGTTGATGCCTTTATTCTTCAGGCTCACCCCCCTCCCCCCCCAAAAAAAGAAAAGGAAAAATAAGTGGAGACGAATTTGTCATGAAAAATTTTGTCCTCTCCCCACACCTCGCTTTAACTCATACCACTTTGTTCCACAATTGGGGTCAATATATTATTACAAATTATCTTCTCCGTGAAACAACCTTTGTGCAATGCCAGGGGTCAGAATGCATATATCTAATCCACCCAAAATTCTACAGTGCAGGACCCTGATATAACCGGCGTCCCTGTTTATTCCAAAAATATAGGTTATTTATTTTTATTTTTTGTGTTGACATTAACGCATTCTATTTGTGTTGACAGGTAGTTGTCACTCAAATGAATGGAGTAGATCAGCCAACTCAGTCCATCCATATACTTCACGTTGGCAAGATGAGAATGAAGCTTTGCAAGGGAAAAACAACCATTGCCAAGGAGTATTATTTTTCTTCAATGCAGGTACATATAATAGAAGTAGTCTCGTTATTTACTGATTTAAGCATTTGAATTTGGCAAGAAATTGTTTATAAGGCTGTGCAAAATTAGTCATAAAGATGCAAGGCCATGAAGAGAAGTGGAATCGGCCTTGAAGTGGTACAATTATGGAAACTTGTGGAAACACATTTTCCATATTTCAGACCTAGTTCTATGGAACAATATCTTACTGCTGAACATGGAAGAATAATCTTGAGATTGAAATACTATGGGTGTGTTTGGATCAAAAAAATATAAAAAGGAAAGGAAAATAGTAAGGAAAAAATGAAAAGGAAAAAAATATATTTTCTTTCTTTTATTTAAATGTTATCAACGTTCATATGAGAAAGAAAACAAATTTTCAAGAAAAGCACTTTCCTAGTTTAGTTATCAAAGAAAAACTAAAGAAAAGAAAAATATATACCGCTAATATAAAATTTTGTTTTCTTTTTCCTTCCATTTTTTTGATTTTTCACTTGATTTTAAATGAAAAATGCTTTTTAATAAAATGCCAATAGTTTCACATATATTTTTCATGTAATTTTTTCCCTAAAATTTTCCATCCAATCCAAACACCAAAAAATATATTTTAAATTTTTTTCCTTTTCTTCATATTTTCTTGGATCCAAACATAGCCTAAGTATAGAATGTGACCAGATTTAATGGACTGGGGAACACAAGAACACATTCAATGTCAAGATGATTAATCCTTGAGTCCCGATGTACAGCTTCAAACTATATGAACTTTTTTATTCTTGTCATCACTCTTGATCCAAGGAGGTGGAGTGAATTACAAAAAATGCAATTCATCTTAGTACATATGACAAGTTTGTAAGACTATGATGCGTTGGTAACATCTCCAAAGCAAGCAAAATGTGAACTGTACATGAGCTTGCACCTTAACTGAAGAATATGCTATGATCGCTAATCTTTCTTGAATTGTACAACAGCCATCTAAATTCATGTGACCCACCACCTGTTTCATAGAAATGACAATGTAATCCTATGTACTTAATGCAAGCTTGCACTTCTAATTCCTTATGTGCTGTTATGATACAATATTTGGAGCAATTGTCCTTGTAATATTGTGTGTATGTGGCTAGAGCTTAGGTGATATTCAACGTTTTGCTAGTTATTATATCAGTAAGTTAGCAAATTTGTTTGCAAAATTTTGAAAATTTCAGTCAAATTTAATACATTGTTTTGTTTTTTTAGTAACAATTTAGATTTTTCTTGGAAGAATTTGTGTTATTTTGTGTCCACTTAATCTTTGTTTATTTTATATGACTTTAATAGAAAATCTTTAATTTTTCCGGAAAAAAGGAGTTGGTGAATAAATTCACTTCATTCTTTCGTCTCATCATTTTGGCTTCACTACCTACATATCTTTTATCTGTGTCACTTTGGTGTCATAGGCTGGTTTATGATTAAATGTTTCTTTCATCTTGTTGCCAGCTTCATTAATATACTATCCTTGTTACTACAAGCTGAATACAGGTGCTTCCATAGCCTCCGCCTGTGAATGCAAATATCAATATTGATATCGGTCACGGTTATATTGGTATTGGATGTATCAAAAATTTTTTTTTCTAGAAGTCATAAGCTAACATGGAAATATCAGCTGATACATCATGATATTATCATAGTATTAGAAAATACCAACATTGGGAGTTCAATACCAATATATATCAGCTGATATTTTCGTTCATGCAGGCTCCACCAATTGTTAACCACTGTGAATACCCTGTCAACCGCATTCACCCTCCCAGCCAGTGGCATGGCTATTGTCACCCATACAATGGTGAAAACAACATAACATCACCTCCTTCTGCGACAACTTCCATCATCCTGCAGCGATTGGAAAAAGAACAGAAAATGAGTGCAAATGAAGAAAAAAAAATTGATCAGAATTTGAATGCGGTTCAAAGTAAAATACTACTGGGAAATCATCCTTATCCTTTGCCAGAAATGACACCCCCACTAGCTGCACTGCTATATTTTAACTTTTTAACCCTCAATCTCTGAGGAAGAGAACAAAGAGGAAGAGACTGAGGACTGATTTAGGGCAAAATCTGAGAGGGCACATTGGAGCTTGAATGATATGTCAGTCCTATATTTCCCGCAATTGATATCCTTTGCAAGATTAGTAACAGTGCATTTTCCAGAAAAAAATTGATAAATTCCAAAATCCATTTCATTAGATAAACTAGTCATATAACTATTGTGTTGAAAAATATATCCTACTATAAAGACTATAAATAAAAAAATTACCTGAAATCCCTTCAATAATCTGTTGAGAGTTCTTGGATTGGCGAGGTTGGACTTTGATGTGGATTTTATACTTATATTATCGATGAAAATATCGATATGGCTATTTGTATGAGTATCGGTCGCAGTCATGTTTATATCATATAATACATATTAGTGTTGGATATATCAGTAAATTTTTTTTGAGAATTGTATATTAGCAAATTTGGCTTATATATCTACCAAATATTGGGTATATCGGCCGATTTATCGCCAATATTACAATATATCATAATATTGGTGTGGTATCAGAAAATATTGGCATGGACAACTCGATACCATATATATTGGCTGATATTTTCAGCTATGGTTGATATGTTGAAGTGTGTGACATGTGCTTGCAATATTCTGACACTGCAAAAACTCTTGGATACTCATTTTGACATGACTAGTTCTCCATCCTACAGCTATGTGGAGTGAGAGGAGGTGGAAATGCTGCTGCTCAAGCATTATTTTGGCAAGCAAAACCCGGGCTTAGCTTCATATTAGCATTTGAATCGGATAGGGACCGGAATGCAGCCATCATGCTGGCCCGGAGGTTTGCTTTCGATTGTAATGTAAGTTCAAAAATTCATCTATCCTACTCTCGTCTGTCGAATTTCTCCTACTTCAAATCATGGAATTGAGTGACTAAATTTTCTTCTGAAAAGATAGTGAAGTTTAAGCATCATCCCAAGTTCCCAAGTAGGCCGGTAGTCTTGAAGTTTTGATATGAGAAACATCAACATTCTCTGAGGCTAGTGTTTTGATGTCCAACATGCGTCGGAGTACTTTTTTATTTTTCAGTCCGACATGTTTTCGAAAAAATTGGTTTATTTTATAATTTTCAGAAAAAATGAAAATGGTTTTTAGTGAAAACCCGAAGGAAACCAGAGATAATTGATAATTTATTTTAAAACTAATATTTCAACCACCCCCCCCCCCCACCATAGTTTTGTAAATTTTTTTGAATGATAAAACAACAAATTTTTTTATTATTGGGCATTTAATATAAAGTAATGTCATCGATCAATTATATTTTCTATCCATAACCAAACTATGAATTTTAACTAGCGTGTTGAGAACTTATTCTATTCTCATTTTGTGTTTAATAGATTTTGAAATCATGTGACATTGAAGTTTTGGATATCATTGAGACATCATCCGATGATGTGGGATTGCATTCATTTATATATGTTAGCGCCGTGTATAAGAATAAATGATTGAATAAGATGTCACATTATTTAAAAATTCAGTACATTTCTCTTTGATATTCCATTTTCCTGAATTATAATGTCTTCCTGTTTGTGGATGCTCGACTTCACCAGATAATGCTCGCTGGGCCCGGCGACAGATCTCCGGCGGGGACATGATTTTCTGGAATTCTTATCCAACAATATTTTAAATATGAATGCAAATAGAAATTTTTTTTCTTGTGTCTTGTACTCCAGCTTGTGTAGATCAGATTGATGGTAGGAGAAGCGTCCAATGCCCGTTTGAGTTTGAGTTTGAGTTTGAATTTGAATTTGGTTTTCATTTTCGGACACCCAAAGGCATATATTTTACCTGCCTTTTTAAGCTAATTGTCACAAATTTAATTTACTGATTTGTATTTTTAAGATTGCTTGGAAAATGACGTGGTGGGAACTGATTGGTGGATGTATTGTTGTGTTTGATGAATTATATATGGAAGATTGTTTTTTAATGCTTCTGTTCTGCATTCCTTGACTTGGCTGCTTAAGCCTTTGTTATTTTATTTCCTTGGATGTTATCTCTTATACTCTAAAATAATTTTCCATAACATGATATTTATTAATTAATTATTTATTAATATTAGGGGATATTCTTTAATCACTATGGAGACATCGTTGATAATGTGTTGTATTGTATTATCTATTCATAAAAATAAATAGATAAACAAATGTTATATTATTTGATAATCGATTTTTGGATGTTATCATTTTTGTGATTATTGTATTTATTTGTTTAATGCATTTCAAAATAATTGCTTTTTTTATATATTAAGAGAGAGAGGTCGGCTTGTGGGCATGGTTGCATATATCTTCAATCTTGAGAATTTTTCAAGCATAAATTCTTAGAGTTGCCCTGTTTATGATCATATATTATTTAAATAATATGATATTTTATTTGTTTATGTTATATTTTTGGATTGACACAAATATAATTTCCTCCTATGGGTTTGTCAAATATTATTTCAGCACATTTTCCTGTTGTAGATAAATATGAAGCATGTGTGCAAACCAGTTAACTAAAAACAAATAAAAATAATCAAATTGAAAAGTTAACATTTCATTAGCTGTTATGGCCCGGTTTAATGAAAAATTTCTTGTAATTTATATAACAGTTTGGATAAATTGTTAGAAATGATAAAAATTAAATATTTATTTAGATTACTTAATGCAATCTTCATACTTTATTTATCTAACTTCTAATCATAATTATTAAGTTGATGTGATAATTTTAACTGTAGAAGAAGAAACTCAACATAAAATAGCAAAACACTAAATCAGCAGAGATCTTCATATGATCATCCATAATCTCCATCAAAATAAAATAGCACTAGTTGAGAATCATAGCACTCTAAAAATACAAAAACAGAGGAAAATCAAAGATAACAAATACACATAATTTCTCAGAGGGGCCTGTCTGGCAGGAAGATCAGCAGAGATCTTCATATGGAGAGCAAAGGAGATCAATCTTGGCAGGTGGAAAAAGGGCCACAGAACCTCTATCAAGAGCTTTGAACTTCTTATAGACTGCCTTGAGCCTAGTATTATCTGCAGCCCCTGCTGCATGGAATCTAATAAGCATCTTCGCGCATTCCCTGTGTACATACATTTATATAATAATAATAATAATGTTAACCTAATGTCAACATATATAATGAAGAAAAATATATCTCTTACAAAATTTTGCTACATTCTATAGAAATGGGGATGTGTACCGTTGAGTGGGCTCCTTTTTTTATTGAGTGGGCCCACATAATAATTTTGCTACATCATTATTTTCGATAAAGATTACAGTAAACTTATAATTTTTATGGGGTTGCACTAAAATGAAATAAATATGCTTCCCAGTATGATGTAGATCAACTACTCTGTTTTTCTACTAGCTTGAGGGTGACAAATCCATATATATGGCTTGGTTCACTCAGGTTAGTTTTGATAGAGAAATCCACGGTTTAAATCATTCGGGCAAAATCCTTTTAGAGTAATCCAAGGTTTGGCTACTTACTTGGATCAAGTTCATCCTCTTTTTTTATCCTCACACATATTTCCAACACTCAGGTTAGTTTTCATAGAGAAATCCAAGGTCTAAATCATTCGGGCAAAATCCTTTTAGAGTAATCCAAAGGTTTGGCTACTTACTTGGATCAAGTTCATCCTCCTTTTTTATCCTCACGCATATTTTCAACAGTGAGTGTCTTATTGTGACAATTTTAAAATGATGACAACGCATTAAAATATGTCAAAATCATCTTATAATTATCACGTTGAAAATCTTACCATTGAGAGTATAGAATGAACAACAACTACTCTACATCCTGTGTTTGTTTTCATTCATAATATGAAGATTACTTCCATTCATAATATCGTTTGTATGAAACCAAACTATATAATTCAATAAACAAAGATAATGCATTTAAATTACTTGAGCTGATCTTCTGAGTAGCCTGTGTAGTGCTTGAGTGTCTCAGTCCAAGCAGGAGTTCTATTCAATGTACGAAGGGCAGCATACACTGCTGCAGCAGCAATCAGCGATGGCCGATATGATACCACAACAGCATAGTACATCAGCCCAGTTTCAGCTAGGAAAAAAGCCATGTTCTCCATCTAAAATGAAAAAAAAGAAGAAGAAGAAGAAGAAGAAAGCAGTCAAAGATTATGAAATCAAAATTGTATATCAATATTCCAAGCGAGAATTAGATTTGTTATACCTCTTTGTCTGATGGAACAGTTGCTTTGATAAACCTTACAAGAAAGACATAAGGTGTGGCAACAGTCAAATTCCACTCTAGCTTTTCTAAGATTGATTTCTCCATAGATAGCACTTGTTGCCTTGTATAGGCCCTGTCTGATATGCTGACAAAATCATTCACCTGCAAAATTTACCATGCCGGAGACGAAGCTCAAATCATTTCATTCATTCTGATTATGAGCCAGGGGCATTAAATTGGATTGTAGAAATCTACCTCTGGTGCCCAGATTTCTTCGTATTTGCATGCTAATAGCATTGAGCTGATGCCTACTAATTGAAGTTCCATTCTTGAAACAAACTTTCTTGAAAGGAATCGATCCACCACGTCAATGGTAAGATAAAGGGTTTCTGGCAATAGTTCAAACTTGTTATGAACTTCCACCAACCAGTCAATCAGTATCATCCTCATTTTTGGGTTTATATTCGACTGCAAATGCATATACTCGCCAATTTGATTTTCATCCTGCACCAACCCCATAAACATCAAAACAATTTCTCATCATTCAGTAGGGGGGTGAGGTGAGAATGAAGGGAATTTATGTACATTAAAAAAAATAAAATTATTACCTCTGTAAGCTTGTAGAACTGGTAGATATCATCTACGTATTCAACAACTGCTAGTTCATTGTTGGTGTCTCCAGCATCAATATCAGTTACTATATGCTCCTTTGGTTTAATAGTTGCAAGTCCACAGGCAGCCTGAAAGCTAATCAAAATCAGTATTGTAATGGAATCAAATATCCGCTGGTGGATATTGATATTTTCAATATTGAGACAATCTTTGACAAATGAATTTTCACAAATTTTCAATACATTTATATTTTCACAAATTAAATGTCAAAAATTAGGTCTAGTATGTCTAATGTCAATATATATCTCTCAATATATGCAATATTAATACCAATATTTTAATCAATTGTATACAACAAAAAGGAAGTTTCTTTCTTTTTTTCTTTTTTTTTTTTTTTTTGCATAAATGAATTTAGAGTAACCATCAAATTTCAATAGGCACAGGCTTTTGTTTTATCTTACGGATTGATGATAGCCAAAAAACATTTTCACCTTACCTGACTTCTAGCAGTGAGGATCGAAGTTAGACTGGGGGCTTTCTTTCTGGAGGACCAATGTTTCGTACTGCCTTTGCTTCCACTAAAACCCTTGTCCTTCTTGCTCTTATCGTTTCCCACTCTTTCATCAGAGCTTATGATGATCAAAGTTTCGGGTTCTTCCTTGTATGTGACCTTCTTCACTGCTTTAGGCTGCCTGGCATCTCTAGCTACCACTCTGTTAACAGCTGAATTAGCATCAATGACTTCTTCTTCTTCTTCTTTCTGCAAGATCAATTTAAATAAGTGGATTGCCTTGTGGAGAAAGGACTATTATCATCTTGGTTAGGAGAAGAAAACATTGCACATAGATTTACTTCTTCTTTCTGCAAGATCAATTAAAATTAGTAAATTGGCTTGTGCAGAAAAGACTATAACATCTTGAATAGGAGAAGAAAACATTGCACATAGATTTTCAGTTTCTTTTTCGCTGCTTGTTTCCTTACCTTGTTCTTTATGCTCTTCACAGCTGCAGCTCGATCATTTGCAGCTAATGATAGTGCATCAAGGCTCCTGGAAAAGTAAAATTAAATTGAAATTAATAATTATCATTGAGTGTTTGGTCGAAACAGAGATGGAAAAGATATTAGTTTACTTGGTGATGGGGCAAGTGATTTGAGTTTGGGGCTTTCCTTCTCCATGCGGCAAGGATACTAGGTTTCCAATTTCTTGAAGGGCTCGTCGATTTCCTCCTTTCCTATGCTTATTTTCCTCACCTAAGATACATAAAGTTCAGACATTCTTTATAAAATTAGGTTTAGAGAAGGTAAAACTACAGAATATAACGGAAGAAAGTAAACTTAATCCCATCAAGTATAAGATATACATAGTAATTCAACACCCCAATAAACAAAATGCAAAGGAGGCGAAATGGGAGGGAAGTAAAAACTAAAATGGGGATTACTGCTATGCAATACAGCAGAAATTCTCTATCTTCCTTTCAGGATTACAGAACTTCGTTTATTTGTGGTGATTAACACAGTGGCTGAGACATCAACTAAGCAGTAGAAATCTCAGTTGCAGAAGAAGAAATCATAATTTGGGTCAATATATTTGACAAAATAGAAACAATCCAAAAGGAGAAAAAAAGAAGAAACAAGCATTTTGATTTTGAAAAAAAGAAGATAAGAGGACTAAATAACTGAGAAAGAACCCTCAAAATCTAGCAACTTAACACATTTGAAATTCCGATGACCAAAACCCCCAATCTCGAATTCAATCAAGCAACAGACAAGTCCCCAAAAGGAATAATTTAAAGGGGAAACCCAAAGCGTAGACAGAAGAAACTGCTGAGATACTTTGGTCAAATTACCTCTAATGGGTCCGTGTGGAACAACAGTTTTGGAAGCCATCTCCAATTCTTCTTCTTCTTCTTCTTGGTAATGGCCGAATACTCCTCCAATGCTCGCAAACAGCGACGACAAAAACAACTGGAGACGGCTATTGCCTGTCTCCTCTTCTTGGTTTTCCGTCGCCACCTCTAAAATTTCCTTTTCCCCACACTTCTCTTTCTCCCTCTCTCCTCTCTCTTTTCGCTTTGATTGACTTCTTCTTTCTAAAATTTCAATTCTTCCTTGCTCTGATCGATGACGCTGTGAAGAGAGCGAGAAAGGGGCTGATGTGCTTTTGTGGGAGAGACGCGTCCCCAACGGTAACATTTGTTTGTTTCAAATTATAACCGTCAGATGCCTCACAACTGGACGGCTAATAATACGTTCTTATTTTCATTTTTTCGAATTACTAAATCTCTAGCCGTTACTGTTACTTTCTCAACCATTTTCCCCTTTAACAATAAATAAATAACGATAAAGATAAAATAAATTAGATCATCAAATCATGATAATATTAAATAATTATTACATATTTTAATAATCAACTAAACATAATACAAATATCTCTTTTAATAATTAATAATACTACAAAATATTATAATAATCCTAAAATATTATATTATTTCTTTATTTCAACGCATTGCTTACAGAAAATATTATTCGGGTTCCTTTTTTTCTTTTTTTTTTTCTTAATCAGTCACAATTTCAAATTGATTATGTAGAATTATTCTTTTTTTTTTATTTCTCATCAAATAAAAATAATATCAAAAGGAAATTATTTAATTATTTTTTAAAATATTCTCAATAACAAAACGTTATCAATTCATCTAAAATAAATAATTTAATAAACATCTTATTACTCAAAACCAACTCGAGACATCTCTCACAGATAACATGATTTATGATTATCAACTAATAATACTTTTGCTAATTTCAAAACTTTCTGCATTTTATTATCTCATTTCTGTTGTGAAATTCCATCTTAACCCTTCACCCAAAAATAATCGGCTTAAAAATAATTATAATTCGGTGTAATAATAGGTGGATTAGATATTGTGGAGGGTATTTAAAGGATGTGGTACATAATTTATTTATCTATTTATTTATATTAACAGATTGACAAAGTAACATAATAGACCGTTGAATCAAAATTTAGGTCAAAATTAATATATAAAATATAGTCATATAATATTTTAAAAGCATTTTAAAATAGCTATAAATTATTATATCAAGTTAGTGAGGTACTACCCAAATGAGATCCATGTCACACCAGTCCATCTCTTTCTCTTAGGGCATATTATTTTTTAATCTAAACTATATATTTTTAAATAAATAATTATAATTTATTATTTAAAAATAAAAAAATTTAATTATAAATAATCATTAAATCATAAATATCTACTTAAAAATAAATAATTAAAATATAAAAAAAAAATAATATCTATCTCTTAAACATACCCTTGAAATTACAAAGACATGATTTAAGGATTCAGAACTCAAAATACAATTCAACTGCATAGAGAAATTTCAGAGAGAAGCAATTGCAGGTGAGATGGAAGAGGGAGAAGAACCTACGGCTTCGATGGCGGACGCAGGCAGTC
>JAOVVI020003423.1:0-19113 GCA_028571085.2 Nepenthes alata | reverse complement strand
TACTTGGTGATAGGGAACGCTTTGCTACTTCAGTTGAATGGATTGGTAAAAATCTTCGGTTTGACATTGTGAGTATTGAATTTGGAAAATTTATGAATGAGTGAACATATTAGGTTGGCTGGCAGTGATTGCTATCCCTGCCCCTGTCCCTGTCCCTGTCCTATGACCTGGACCATGGGCAAGACAAAGTACTTTGTTGCGTCCAATTGATTTATAATTTTTCTAGGTGCTCTCCTCTGTTATGATTGCTGTTTACAAGTATTCCTGTCTTTTTTGCACTGCAGTAATTGAAATTATTTCATTCACATAAGCTGAAAGAATACAGTCATTTTTATCATCGCTGGTATTATCATTGTGAGTGTCTCCTCTTTTGCTAGTCATTTTAGCTTCAGTGATGCATATTGGGGTAGGCTCCAACACGATAAGAAAGGTCGGTCCAGTGTATGAAGCTTCCTGCATCGTACTCCCTTGGGAGGGTCTGATGTACTCATCATTACCCTTTTATTGTACAGATACCTTAATATGATAAGGAGTTTCTCAAGTTAGTTTGATGATATTTTATGTTTTTAGAATTTTCCTATTGTTTAACATGTGTGAAACAAAAATCAAAGATTTCCTGAGTTTGTGTTGTGCTGTCTAGCTCTGTTTTGGGTTAATGGTAAAGAGACGGTGGTTGAGTTTTCTTGTTCCACCACAGGAGAAAGCTTTTTGCTCTCTTCTATCTAGCAAAAGTTTCTTGCCTCTTCCATCTGCTTCTTCTGTATTCTTTTCTCTTTTAATTTAGTGATTAAGAGTCTGTCTTGATGCTTTGTACTTGGTTGCCACCATTTCCAAACTTTTCATATATTTATCTCAATATCTATTTCGTTGATCATGCAACTTGAATCATATGCTTCATTCCCCCTTCCGGTATGCCATCTTATATTTTCTATCTATGTGTCTCCAGCTTTTCACCAACCAAATTATGCTATATTTTCTTTTCCGAGGGGGGGGGGTACCTGTCTTTATGGTATATGGATAGTATATTTATATTGGAAAGTTCATGAGACACTTTGTTTTTATGTAAATTCTGCAACTTTAAACACTGCTGGCTAGGGGTGTTGTTGCCCAAGATAAACTGGATCCGGGCTGGGGCAATGCCGAATTCCCAGCCAGCATGTGTGGATAAGATTGAACCAATAATGAAAGCAAGCTTTAGAGTCATGTATTATCATTATTTACTGAATTTACACAGTGCTGGAATCTTAATTTGCTGTGATTATACAATTTTCTTCTCATTTGAGATTTTCTCTAGTCATGCTGATTAATTGTTGGAACTTCTGGAGTCTATAACTGTAGTAATGTTGTTTAAGTTTTCCACACAATAAAGAAGCATGCAATGTTTAGATGTCCATTGTTAGGGTAGGGTGTGGGGTTAGGTATTTTTTTTTGGGTAAGTAGGTTAGGCAGTTTTTATTTTCTCAAAGTGCTTGCCCCCTTTGAGATAGTCCTAAAATGCTGGATATTTTCTTCTTTTCAGGGGCAGTAACTTCATTGCTTTCTGTGAACTGAGATTTTTCACCTCTCTAGGCTATTTGATTTCAATTTGACTTCATGATGGTTCCTTGGATCTCATAGTTATCATCATTCTCTTCTTATCATTTTGTGTCCATTTCTGATTCAGCCTCGTTTCTTCATATCTTCATAATTTTCACCTCTGATCATGACATCTGTATTCTTTTGAATCTTTACCCTGAATTGGAATCCCAGATGATAAAAAAATACATGAAGCTACTATTTTTTTTAGTGTCCAAGATCAAGTGTTAGTGCTTTACTTAATAGTAATAGATTTTGCTAAAAATTAACCCCAAAATTTCACCTAGATAATCATCACTAAAAACCTTGAACTTGTACATGTTCATGTCTGCTAGAGAGATACAGCTTTCATACTTTGAGCCCACAAAGAGTTATATGATATCTTGGTAAGTGAATTAATGCTTCCAATGGCAAAGGAATGATCATATGTCCAAGAATATATATTATTACAAGCCAGAACCGGCATTCTGGTTTCCACTTCAAATGATATTGCCCTAAAACTATTGTGGTAAATCATTTTATTTTTAACTACAAACTGGATCCTTATAGAGAGTTAGCTTTGGGAACAATATTAAGGTTGATTCTTTGTGACTGGGAAGTCATGAGATCAAACTGCAGAAATAGTGTCTCTACAACGGGTACAGTTGCACATATCTAACCCATAATAGCCCAATGATCTGGGAGCCGTGCACATTGTCCCACCTTTTTTAAATAAAATTTATTGTTTGGTCATTATAGGATTCATTTATATGTTGATCTTGTTGTTGTTATCTGAAGCAAGGTTTATATGTCTTGCTTTTGGAAAGTTGTAGTGTTGGGTTATAGTGTCTCCCCTAGCATACAACAGTCCCTTCTTTTTTTATGGATGTATGCACTTTTCCAAGGATTGAATAAGGGCTTCGTGTAGTTAAAATTTTGAACTAAGAGAAATGCATTGCAATCTATTATATATATATAAAGAGGTCTGGACAACTACAGAGAATGCCATGTGTCATTGTTATGTTGTGCATTGTATTACTTTTGTCTTCTCGAGCATAATTAAAAAAAGACTTCAAACAAGTAAATTGCCACATTTAAGAATATTCAATGCATTGGCTACATGCTGATTTAGTGCCTTCATCAATTCCTTGAATTTAATGCTGATCAACTGTCACATTTGAGACAACGATATTTTTTTGTAAGATAAAAGAAAAAGGCAAAAATTATCTTATGCATCACACGCCTAACACTAGTTGCTAGTAATAAAAAGGAGAATTTTTATTTTCTGTTTCCCTGTAGATGTGAGTAAGAAGATGATTAGAATTTTTTCACTTTTGGCCATGGACATGGAAGTTCCCTACAAGCAAAGAGGTGACAAGGGTCTTTCAGCTGTAGATAGTGCTAACTTGTTGAATTATAGGAGCATGCAGCATGCACAGCTGAATTGCTGATTGAATGTAAATTTCAGATCACCTACAGGAGTATACGATGAATGCGTGCTTGCCTGCCAGCATTTATGAAGATTGCTACAGATGTGCCTTAGAAACAAATTCATGCATATTCTGGTGGCATTTTTTCCGCCCTTATTATGCATTATATTTTCTGTCCATTCTTGGTTTAACATCAATTCACTTTCACTTTGTCATGGACATTGATTATTAAAGTAATATTTGTGAACCTAAAGTGTGGCATTTTATGTACCTGTGCAGAATAAGACAGTATCCCTTTTCGAAACCACTATTCGGGTCCTTGGAGGTTTGCTTTCTGCCCACCTTATTGCAAGCGATTATGCTACGGTATTAATTCCTTGTTTTACACATTTATTGAGGATATACGATATTATTTATCTAGCCAGAAAGTACATCAACTCTTCCTATAGATAAAGAAAAACAGATTTCTGGTAACCACGAAGTGAGGATAAGGGATTCTGCATTCTGTAGTCTATTTAATGTTGAAAGTAATCCTTCTATGATAGATGAAAATATATACTATTGCTGGTATTCTACTTAGAAAATATGATACCTGGCTTCTTTGGTTGCTTCTACATAAGGTTCTAGAATAATTCTCATGTTTTAGAATATGCTGTATTTTCATGAGATTTGTATTTTAATCACAGGGCATGAGGATTCCGGCATATGACAATCAATTGCTTCACTTGTCTGAAGATCTTGGCCGGAGATTGTTGCCTGCCTTTGAAACTCCTACAGGTGCTATTAGTTGGAAATCTTTTTGTTATCCCTTTTATGCAATGATGTAATCAGTTAATGAAAATCTTTCTTTATAGCTGCTGATGAAATGCATGTAATATTAATGAGGTATTCAGTGTTCCATTTGCTCTTGTAAATAAATAAGGGTTTCCTTGCTTGTTTTGACCACCCTGGCCTTGATGTGTTGCAGGCATTCCATTTGGATCTGTAAACTTGTTGCTTGGAGTTGATGAAAATGAAAGCAAGGCATATCCTGTGTATCCTTGACTATTTTTCTTTCTGGAGTTGTTTGCTGAACATCTGCTTGTTTTTGCAATTGGCTATCATTTTAGAATGTTATTTACCTCTGAATTTTATTCCTTAGCAGAACTTGTTTTGCTTTTTTTTTTTTTCATTTCTCATTGGCATACTAATTTCCCATGATTGTTTCATCTGGTCTCCTTTCTCAACTTTGGTTCTCTCACCTATTTTATTTTTGTGGTATGCTAATTGCTAAAAAGTACTTCTGTTTGTTCAGATAACATCAACAGCTGGAGGTGGGACTCTGACCTTAGAATTTGGAATTCTTAGCCGCTTGACAAAAGATCCTGGTATGGTAACATGTCACAATCTCTTATTGTAATAATTTGCTTTACTTCCCAGATTTCATTATGACCTTTAAAGGAAATGATAAAATCCAATGTTTTCTGATTAGGGAACAAAAAGCTAAAAAATCCCCAAAATCCATCATATCGGATGAATTTATTAAGTGTGAATCCTTCTCATATTATATCACTCCTTCCTCTAAATATGTCCATATGGAAGCATCTTTTGTATATTAGGCTTCGTTGGAAAATGGCAACTACATGTATCTTTCCTGCTTTGAACCTATTTGATTCCAATCCCTTTCCCAGCTCTTCTTTTGTTTTGTTACCAATTCACTAGGGAAAGTTATTCAATTTCCTTGGTGCAATGAGGGGCCTCCTCTTTGAATTAATGAGTACATTAGTATATCTATATTTTGTTAGTCTAAAAAAGTAATCTGCCGCCTGATTAAAGATAGGTTTAATAAAACGGTCATTTTATCAGTATCATAGTACGGAGTTGTAAGCCTTGAACTATTGTTCTTGGGTCTATTTCTTATTCTTGAATGATTTGACATCTCCCAATGTACCAAAACTAGCTCTCACCTCACCAGTAGGAGGAGATGTAAGAATTGATTTTTCCATGAACTGCTGTTGAGTCAAGTTGAGGATATGAATATGCAACTCTGTTGTGTGATATTTTGGTCAAATCTAAGGTTTTTAGCCATGAAGCAAAGGAATGCTTTCATGAAAACCCAATCATTGTTCTTAGGAGAAAATGAGTGAAGTACAAGTTGCTTCATGGTTGAGGACAAGTAGTGCATGTGGAGAGAACAATAAAGTTTAGCTTATTAAGAATGCTTTTGTTTTGTCTCTGTAACTCTTTAAGAATGCTAATTAAAAAACTCTATCCCTCTCATAGCTTATTGATCAGAGTTTGTGAAATCTTTACCTTTTTTTGGTCAGTTCTCATTGGGTTTTGGCAGAAGCTACCAACATCAGCCTCATATAAAGATCTTTGTGAAATCTTTACCTTTTTTTGGTCAGTTCTCATTGGGTTTTGGCAGAAGCTACCAACATCAGCCTCACATAAAGATCGTGACCATCATCTGACACGTTTCTCTTCTCTCTCTATTCCCTAATCCTTACAAAATTTAAACCAACTCCTATATATCTTGGTGTTAGGTAATTTGCTGTGCTTTTCCTTCCATTCCATTTCATAAATCCACAAAATTTTCAATTCTTTTAACTGTAGAAATGAAAATCGGAAAAGTAGCTTCTAAGCTATTTAAATATTAAACGAGAGAAGTGTTTTTAAGATGGTTCATGAACTTCAAAATTTGTTGGAGATAGTCCTGCACTCTGAAACAGTAGTTTGATTAAGGTTAGATGCAATAGGAGCAGCAGGGTAGGAAAACCTGAAGAGAGCTTGTAAGAAAAAGGTTGACAACCAATCAGGTTACATTGCCTTGGATCAAGCAGCACATTATAGGAGGATTCATGTAACCACCTATATGATTTTGATGTTCTATGTTGATTATTAGAGTCTTTGATAAGCTTAAAATTCTTGCAGTTCGACTGAAAAAGACTCTCCTGCTTAAACACACTGTTGGAAGCTGTCACGCCTTCCCTATCCTCATCTCCCACCTCCTTGATGCCTGTACATATGTTAACAACATTTTTATTACATTCATGCCATGTAGTTTTTGAGCAAGTTGCAAAGAATGCAGTGCATGGATTATGGACCCGACGATCCAAGATCAACTTAGTTGGTGCTCATATTAATGTTTTTACAGGTGAATGGACACAAAAGGTAACATTTCTGACAAAGGTGTAACTTACATTCCTGAACGGCTCAGTGTACGAGGATCCCAAATAATGGGGTTTGGAGAGAGTTGGTTGTTTATAGGGTTACACTCATATTGTAGAGAGGCTGCTTTTATTTACAGATGGCAGAAAAATCCAAACTTGATACAACCTGGTGTGAATCGATCGCGTTTTACCCACTTTGACGGGGTTTGGTTAAAGCACAAAACTTGATATTAGGTGGGTTTACTATCCCCCAACCTAAAACAAACTCAACCCAAATATGGTTATCAAATATAATAGAGTATTTTAATACCATCCTAACTTTAATATAAACATAACCTTTATATTCTATGTTGTTTCATATAATATAGATTCTGATTTTAGAGTAGCACATGCTTGATATGTTGCTTGGCACTTGAAGAACTGTGGAGATTTTAGTTGCTTTTTGAATATAATAGTTATAATATTTATTTTCTCATTTGATAGTTAAAAATATTTTTAAAAGTTTTTTTTATGAGCTAAGTTATATATAATAGATGGCACATTTGAATATTTATACATAAATGGTGCTGTTAGTTAATTGACTAGAAACTATGCTATTATTATCAAATTTTTAATTTTTCTTTTAGAGGGAAAAAATAATTTTTGGTTTGCTTTTGGTTTAGTTATAACCCAAATAAGTGGGTTTTTACCCAACCTGAAATATTTTGGGTTAGATTTGGGTTTTTAAAGTATTGGGTTATGTTTTGAATTGGCTCTCCTGACCAAAATCCAACCCATTGTTTGAACTTGTGTCCTCTAGGTCACTATGGATAAACTTTACCACTACATGGATGTAATTTGCATTCCATGTTACTTAAGTTCTTTTCTATCTTCATTTCATCTGTTGTTGATTGTAGTGAGAAATATCATACTCAGCCACTCATGGTAACTGCTCATTTGAGCCTATAGTGGACTTTGATGGGGTTCGTTCTCTTCTGCTGTGAGATATATCACAATGGGATGCTTTTGGCATAAATTACGCTACATCTTTTCAATGTGTGAAATTGTGAGTCTGGGGGCATGAAATTGTTATTTCTTTGTTACATTGCAGGATGCTGGAATTGGCACAAGTATTGACTCATTTTATGAGTATCTCCTAAAGGTTAGTATCTCTAGGATTTGAACTACTGTTTTCCCGTGTTTTTGGGTGAAATATTGGTTATTCCATTTGCATTCACAGGTGGAATATATCTTTGGCTTAGTACTAGCTATCCTCATATTCCCTCCACCTTTTTCATGGAACCAAGTGGAACAAAAGAAAAAGGGTTCTGATACCAAGAGTACTTGTCGCACCATGCTTCTTAAATGACCTTTCTTTTGTGAATTTCAATTTCCATGATATGGTCATATAATCTATGATGTGACAACTTTGAGAAGTGATGCTGCCAAATGTTTTAGATTGTACAATCTGGATACTGCATCTTGATTGAGGTATGAAATTTATAAAGCTGTTCTAGGTTATTAGTGAAACCATCAGGGATTTGTCAGGGCTCTGTACCAAAGGAGAGAATTGTGTGATTTTTATGTTCCTATTGAAAGTCTGCCTGAGTGGCATGACGGTGCTGCGTGAAATTTCTTGTTATTGGTCTCTGTTCATGAGATTCATGTTTTCCAAAAAGGAATTCAGATTGGACCAAAGTTTCTGCATCCGTCATTTGTGATGTGCCACATGTAAACTCAAACCTGCTGATTTCAAGAGTTATTCCCTTAAGCTTTCTGAGGTGCTCTTACAGCAACGTGAGTGCATGACATTATATCTGACAATTTGGTTAACCTCCTATGTAATTGTTATAGTTTTTAGGATAAAACAGCTGGTAAAATGAAAGATGTAGATGCTGCTTTTTTTTTTATTCCTGACGCTATCAGTTAAAGTTGATTTTTTTCTTTGGCATGTGAGTAGTGCTGTACTGAATCAAAATTTTGTTACTGGCTTAAATGAGACGATTTAAGAATCATTTATGTTCAGCTGTTTATGCCAGGCGTATTTATTATTTGGAGATGAGGAGTATCTTTTCATATTTCAGCAAGCTTATGAGGCTGCGATGCGCTATCTTTTCACTGATCCCTGGTACGAGAATTTTTGCCTCTATTGGGGCATGTGGCAGGTTTTTGTTTCTTGTTTTGCTGAAAAATATTTTTCTAGAATGGCAATGTAGCTGAAATGTGAGGCTAAACTCAATTTTTAGGTTTGTGGAAGTAAATATGGATTCTGCTGCTATTGTCTGGCCATTGTTCAACAGTTTGCAAGCATTCTGGCCTGGCTTACAGGTATTCCCCTTGTCTTTTGTAGGTATTGAGCTTCACCTTGTGTTGATATTTGATATGGGTCCTTGGTTGACAGAAATCGCATTGATTGGAGAGTAAGATAAGCTGACTGTTTTAATTTTGAAAGGTATTATTTGGGGATGTGGATCCTGCTATTCGAACCCATGCTGCCTTTTTTAGTGTATGGAAGAGATATGGCTTCATTCCGGAGGGTTTTAATCTTGCTACCCTCAGTGTTCAGGTACAATTTGAAACATTGTCTAGTTTTGGGAGGACTAGCTTCATCCTGTGTTTCAATCATTAAGTTGCTCGACAAAATCTGCACTTTAAAGTGTCTTATATTATAAGCCATGGCATCCAGGAAAACAACCTCTTATGAGTTTGGAAAACTAGAGTTATTTTCTTCTTCCCCCCTTGACACCTCAAAATCCATCCACTTGTCGGCTGTTTTTGCAAGTATTATTTTGTGTTCGAAAGCATTCTAGATGTTCTTTTTGATATCCTTGATTGGAAACTTGGGTGTTTACCAGATTATGTTGAGCTATCGTGTCTATTGATTACATCATGATTTTCCGAGACAATTTCATCTGTTTTTGCTGGCATCCGTGATGTTAGGAGCCTTTACGTGGAACTGGAAAAGTAAACTGCAGTTTGTTACGAGCCAATCAGCTTTTTTAGTTATGGCATCACTGCATGAAACAATTTTGGCTGCTGCTTTTTTTTTTTTTTGAGTCTCCAACTAATCTCAATTGTTATGTCCTTGACTTTGCTCATCCATTGTCTTTCATTTGCATTGTATTTTGTATCCGAGTTGCCTAATTTTTCTCCTGAACTTTCTTTCAGCAAGGTCAAAATAGTTATCCATTGCGACCGGAGTTAATTGAGAGCACATATTGGCTTTACAAAGCTACCAGAGATCCCAGGTTAGCTCTCCCCCTTGGGAATTTCCAGTTATCAATTTAATTGGTGGGAATTCACTCCAAGATCGGTGGTAGTAGGCTAATTGGCTGTATTCCATTTTTCTTCGGGCAAATGGATTTCTTCCTGCTTATTATTTGCCTTTTAGACTTTCTTGGTTCCTTGATGATGTGATTTTTCTTCCATGTTTTTTACATAGAGTGTTCTTAGCATCTTTAGATGATAATTTACCTGCCCTACCAATCCAAAGAAGAAAAATAGTAGATTGGTGGCCATCTATGTTTTCACATCACAAATTAGACATTTAATTTGTAACACAAGCAATGAGCATGATTTGCTTGGCATTGACCCTTGGATAGTTGTTCAGCTGACAATCGGAACCATGGACCATCATTTTGATTTCTTTCTTGGAATCTGTCTGGTTTTTATTGTGAAAGGTTTTATATCATACGCATGCAGTTTACAGTACAGGTCCTTTCACTCTCTACTTTAAAATTGGAATCTCAGCTACATACACTCTTAGCATATGTTGCAAAGAGGTTAATTTGATAGTTCAAATCCATGATCTCCATGTTACAATGAAATGATCTTCCTAGTTTACTTATGACCTGGAGGTCACAAGCTCAAACTGTGGAAACAACCTCTATGCAGTGCATGGATAATGCTGTATACATTTGACTGTCATAGACCCCACAATACCTTGGGTATCTTTTTGTGTTTTGTGTGCTTTAGTCATATGCTGTACTGCTGTATTATGAAGAAATATAAAAGTGGCTGTAGGGAAACAATACTAACAATGCATTTGCTCCGCTTATCTTTCTCTATGATCATAATAAACAAACCTAGTCAAAATGAATATTGATACTCAGTTGAACTTTATTCTTGATCCATTCTCCGTCATCTTCAGTTTTGTAAAGAAACGTATTGTGTTCACAAACAGAGACAAGGATGCTGCCATTGTGACATCATCCTGACATGAGCAATGACTAATATTACTTGTGTCCTGTTAGAATCGAGGCTTAGGAACAAAAATCCCTAATCTGATTTGGCAATCCAGGTCATACTTAATGAGTTAATGTGCAATCGAATGAGCTTTCCTTTTTGTGTAGTGCCTTATCCCTAGGTTTCAAATCTTCGAAAGACTCAAAATGGAGTTGCTTCTGGCCCCTACCAATTACAGCATAGCTTGTGGATATCTTGGGTAGGTTTGGCTCTTCTTTAAGTTATCTTCATCCAATGTTCCTTGCAGCAGAAGTCTGGATTTTTTGTTCTGCTGTTGCTGGGCACACTAGGGAAAATAAAGAGAGATTTAAATTGGTAGCCTCGTTTTTTATGAAGGTGATCTCTCATCCTTACGAACGGAGTGCTGAATACAGTTTCTATGATCTATTATTTGTTTTAATTGGTAAATATTCAAAGATTTCTTCTTATTGTGGTATTGGCCGGTACCCATTGTCTCACTGGAGTTAATGACTATTGTCCTTTTTTCTCCTAGTTTGCTACTGACTTGTCTCTAAATTGTCATTTGTTTATTCGGAAACCATTTTGGTTGAAGGTAGTGATTGTAGTAAAATGCCTGAATCCAGTTGGTCCCTTCAATTCACCTGTTTTTAGTGATGATAGTGGAAAGATAACTGGAACACTTAGTGGCAGTCAGCCTTACGGGGACTATCTTAGCTTCACCTTGATTCTTCCAACTATTTATTCAAGCTTGTGGATTTGATGTGTACCTTACTGGAGGTGTTGAAGCCTGAGGCTGGAGATTCATCTTTAAAATATGTTCTGCTAGAAAACTGATTTATTATGTCTTGGTTGCTCTATACATGCAGCGTTCATTGTGAAAGGGTATTCTTTTTGATTCAGCATCTAAGACATGGAGTTTCTCAGTTCAAATCTACTGAATCACGGGGAGAGTAGAGTAGAAGGGGTGACATGTTTTGTCCCTCTAATAAAAAAAGTCAGCCTCAATTGTGGATCTACTAATAGAGGAAGTTATATATAAGGTCACCTTGATACCTTTTTTAATGCTGATATATCAACCCCTTGGGTCATTGATTTAGTTGCTTCAGTTCAGCACTCCAAATCAACATTTATCAAATATTCCCACTTCAGTTAGTGATTCTACTCAAACTTGAAAATTATCATCTGTTCTTCATGTTCCCTAATTTCCTATGGACCTTTTGTCCCTTATTTCATTCACCAGAAACTTAAAATTGCTAATGATAACTTTTCCCTTCCATTCTTGTCTTCCAGAAACTTAGGACAAGGAAGGTAACAAGGTAACATATACCTACTTGAAGTTGGGTTACAACTTGTAGCAGGTGTGGTGAGTCGTACTACCAACATGGATAAGTCTGAAAAAGCTGCACTAAAGATTCATTTGTGGCATCTGTGCTTAGGAAACCACTCTTTTCGGTTGATGAGAAGATCTCATGTTAAACTTTTCTGTCATTGCCAGTTAAATTAGCAACACGTATTCCCATCTCATGCCATCAACCACTCTAGGAGATGTACCCATTTTGCTGATATTCACTCCAATGCTTGGGGTCCTAGTCGAATTGCATCCTGTTTGAATTATAGATGGTTCATAACTGCTAAGAATGTATGTTATTTTACTGTATTGAATTGCTTATTCATAGCTAAGTACATGAGATGAATTTATAGATGGCAAAGAACTTAAATAAGGAAATCATCCCAAAGGAAAGCGTTTTGTAGAGTACCTATATAGCCATGCTCTAGGAGATTCTTTTTCTGCATATGATGACTTCTTTACATAGCATAACTTGGCTTCTGTTCCATCTTCAAAACAAGGGGATATCCATATGAACCTCGTCCTCTAAATCACCATGGACATAGAGGAATGCAAATACCTTCAATTTCTGAAGTTTCCACTCAAGATTGCCTGCACAAGGTAATAGAACTTGGATGATTAGCAGCTAAAGCAAAGGTTTCCTTGTAATCAATGCTTAAGGTCTGAGTTAATCTTTTTGTTACTAGCCTAGCTTTGAATGTTTCAATCCTTCCATCTGCCTTATGCTTGACTCTTTGCATCCATTTACATCCAAGAGTTCTCTTCCATGGTGGAAGTTCACAAAACTTCCAGATGGTATTCTTAGTTAGGGAATTCATTTCTTCAACCATTGATTCTTCCCTTTAGGAATCAGTGAAGGTCTCTTTCCAATTATGAGGAATAGTAATTTTATGCAATAGTGACCAGAAGGTTCCATAGGAGTGGAAAGGTGATTCATATGACAAAAAAGTTAGAAATGGGATGTTGCATACACAGTCTACTAACTGGTTCCTTTCATTGGGAGAGTCATCTTCACTTGATGGCTTTTCAATTGAAGTAGAAGAAGACTGACTTGATAATATTGGCTAAAATTGAGAAATAGATGGATCCAAGGAAGACTTTTGGCTAGGTTCGATTATGGAACTTCAGGCCCATTTCTTCCATATGCTATATTTCAATGTCCTAGCATTTTCTAGACCTTTTCTTCTTTCTCCAAGTTTTCTTTCTGCACCTCACATATGTTCTCCAGATCTATATGATATTCCATAGGAATCATGCTTCAAGTAGGTGCCAACTCTTACCCAATCATTGTTTCTGCATAAATTGCTCCATTCTGAAGAGAGGTGTTATTAGAGTAGGGTTTGAACTCATGAAAGGTGGGATCTGACATACACTCTCTTGGTTAATTTGGTACTGGTAACACTTGTATCCTCTATGAGTTTGTTGGCTACCTAAAAAATATGCTTTGATAGTATGGGGCCCAGCATATCTAAGATTTTTATATGATTATGCACATAAACCCAGAATCACTTGGGGGGAATCAAAATATTGACCTACACCAAAAAAAGCATCTCCGATCATCTGCTGAAATGGATTGTCTGCAGAGGCATTCTATCAATAATGTAAACCGTCACAAGAATAACATTGCCTTTGGAACATTCCTTGTAATTATAAGGAGCATTCCCTGTAATTATAAGTGATCTTGCCGCCGTGAGACAATGACAACTCTTCTATTCAATCACCCCATTTTGAGCTTATGTAACGTTTTATAACTAATCATCAGCGTACTATAGAAGTTTTAGTATACTTCGTTCCATTATCACTTCTGAGTACTTTTACTTGTGCTTCAAATTTCATAGATCCTATTTTAGGGAAAGCATTAGAACAAGCAAAAAAACTTCATTCTTTGTATGTATTAAGTTGTGCTACTGCAACAATCAATAAAAATAACAAATAAACTGTGTCCAGAGTGTGATTCAGTGCAACTAGGATACAATTCATGATAGTGAACAACAGCAAAAAGTTACATGCTCCTACAGTTTCCAACAATAGACATGCGTATGTCTGGCAATTCACATGCCTTACGCTGACAAAATCCCCTAGATGACACTGCCAAAAAGAAGTATGTTGAGTTCTCTTCATTAAACAAAAGCATGGTGTCCTCATCACTGATGCCATGGGCCCATGACTTAATTGTCTAGTGATTCCCTTTAACACTTCCCATATGAACTTCATTCTTGACTGAACATATCAAGCATTATGGAATAGTGTCTGCAAAATACAAGCCACTTTGTACTCTACCATTGCCAATCAATATTTCCCTGTTTCTAGTTCCTGGAAAGCACAATCTCATGGAAAGAAAGTCACTTTGCAATTTAAATTGTTGTGAGGGGGCTATGCCGAAGATTGAGGAAATGTGGGAAGATGGAGGAAATTAGATAAATCAACGAAAATGTGGAAGTACGACCCCTTCTTAGTTATGGGACATAAGGACCCATCTGCCATACTTTTGCCTCTACAAGATGTAGGGTGATATGAAGAGAACCTAAGATACCAGCTGCATCATTAGATGCACCAGAGTCAATAATATGAGTTATATGTTCTAGGTGTAGAAGCATATTAAGCATTTATACTTGATTGAGCAAAATTAGATGGGTGTAGTGGATAAGGAAGTGGCCATGATAAAAGAAGGGCCAAACTTTTATATCACTGGTTGAACTACCTCGAAGGCTACATCCTCTGGCAGGAAGCCTCATAGAGCCAGTTCTATTTGAATCTTTTCTTATTCCTTGTTGTGATGGCTCTGTTGCTTTTGACAAAATTACCTGAAGGAAGAGGCAGCCATTCTCTTACTACCTCTCCTTTTAGTAGGATGCCCCTGGAGCTTCCAGCATGTCTCAGAATGTCATTACTTGGCTCAATATTCACACTTGAGCTGGTCTTTGTCTTTATTCTCTTCACTATGAACTTGTCAATTTCTTCCATCTTTTTAGGAGGAACACTAATGCAGACCAATCTGGTCCTGAGGACTGAGGTGCATCATATAACATTGCACTCCTCTGGCTCTCCTGTTGCTGCACAAGTGCCTAGGATTGCCTCAAGACCGGAGCTGGCGCTCTAATCAAGACCTGGTTTGGGTTAAGTCCAAGAAAATCTATATACACGTTCCTTTTCAACCACTTCTGAAACCCTGCAAAATCATCGGGGCATTTGGGTGGAATATATTCTTGATAAAAATCTAACTATTGCCACAAGCTGCTTAACTCAGGAAATGTTGGACGACTGTCCAGTTTCCTTGACTCAAGTTATGCACCTTATGGCTGAGTTTATAAACTTGGCATCATCATCCTCTTGAGAGTTAGTTTAAGCTGCAGCACACTAAAATTTTACGAGAATTCGCTATATCAGAAAAGGGAAAGAATTTTTTTTCTATCCAGTATATTGTTCTATGCAAATCTGAGTTGATTGAAAAGTTTGGCAGATAGTCCTTGATGCCCAAACATTCAAGGATGGATAGATTTTATGTGCTAGGCTCTACCCAGCCATTACATCGACAAATTTCTCCAGGGCTTTTTTTTTTCTCAAGAGCACCATTGGTCATGTTTATGAATGTTTTCAGCTTGAGACAATGCCTTTATGAAGGAGAATTTCATCAAGTTTGCATAAAGCTGTTCTTGCCTCAGGACTGAAAACATTTGAAACACATGATTAAGATGCTCGTTTGGCCTGGAACTGAATGCGGGAATGAGAACATCATTGAAGTGAGCCTCAATTTATTTTCTTATGAAAGGATCCAATACCTGGTTTCATGGAATAAATATCGACCAATATAAACAATAGTAGACAAGATATATCCAATATATGCGATACTAATATATATCGCCCGATACAGTCAATGTTAATATGGCCATGACCAATAATGATACTGGTAAGGAGGCTTTTGTGCAAACTTCTTCAAACTTCCTCTGGTGATTGAAGTAGGTGCCTTTCTTAATGGTTTCCACATTTGTTTTATTCTGTGAAGACAAAAGGTGTAAATGTTGTTGTAGCCATCATGTTGCACCTTGTTGTCAATTATTTGACTTAAATTGTTTGGTAACCTACCTAGTTTAATCTTATCTGCATATTTTCCTATGTAGAATTTGTCTAAATGCTGCTATTTGATGGCAATCACCTGTCCTTGCACCAGGATCCCTTGTAGGCATTTTGATTGGATGCTTTTCACACTTAAGTTTCAATTTGTTCACCATCTCCATTATGGGAGCTTGTGTTTGGGATCTTACGTCGCTTGGGGAATGAGAGTGGATGTACTTTATGGTAAGGTTTAGATATTTTCTTGAAAACAAACATTTTCCTAGTGAAGACTAGGAAGAACAAAACCATGTTAGTGCAGGCCTACACCTATGGCTTAACGCGGACAATATGCCATTATGTGGATTTAAATTACTATATAATATTATCAGGGACAATTCCAACTAGAAGTGTGCGGATTTGAGCTTGGCCATTTTTGAGCCATACCACACATAATGAAAATGTCGGTCATTAAGCAAGATGCAGTGCGGGAGATGGTGTTTGGGATCTTACATCACCCAAAAAAGGAGAGTGGATGTATCTTATAATAAGACTTAGACATTTTCTTAATAATAGGTCTTCCCAGGGAAACCCAATAAGAACAAAACCGTGTGGGTGTAGGCCCATGCTTGCAGCCCAAAGCTGACAATATGTTATTATGTGGACTCATCGTTACATCCATGGACACTAAATTTGTGTATCTCCAAGAGTCAATCACACTCATGCATTTTTTCCCATGATCCATATCATGTGTGTGGAAAATGTTGTTCTGGAGCCACTTATCACCTCCACTGCCTTTGGAGCTGTTAGATTCCTCTTACTACAAGAAATTTGGCCTTTTCACCTGATTCACAAATTTCTTCATGGTCATTGTATCCCGATCAAATTCTGCATGCTCTGCAGGGTCTTCATTAATTAAATTTACCTGAATCTCACCCTCTTTCTGAGGGCAAGCATAAGCTCTATGACCTTCCATTCCAAAGAGAAAAAACACATCTTCTTGCCTTTATAGTTTGATTACTGAAACTACGAATCAGTGACTTAGAACCTTGTCCATCTTGATTTGGGCACCTAATATTCTGGGGATTTTCCTGCCCCTCCCTTGAGGTTCCCGAACTGGAAGCTCCATCAAATCGCCTCACAGAGACTTGCTTCAATTTCCCTTTTGCCTTGATTGCATCTGATAAGGAGTCCTTGTTAGGGTTCTGTCATTTTTTATCCTTCCATATGCTTTCAACAGTGAAGATTTTTTCCTGTTAATTTGGATGGCTAAGATTATGATGACACATTAAAATGGGTTTGACTTGTTGTATGATTCTGGCCTTGCAAGTTGCTATGATTAAATCCTCATTGTTTAGAGTATTGAAGGACTCTATGATTAAATCCTCATTGTTTAGAGTATTGAAGGACTCTAAAAGCTCCCTCAGATCAGCTTCCTGATGTGAAGTCAAATGGTGATTAGTTCATTGTGGATTGACTTCTTTACTCCACTAAAGTATCTTGCAACTAGTTGTCTCCGTTTCCCTCAAGTCACTTTGTCTCATGTACTTATAGTCTTTTCAGTATAGCCAGGAATATCTTTGTTGTATTTATTCCTTAAATAATGGAATTAATGCTAGAGTTTGCGGGTAATGAATAGGTAAAGTACTTCTCATCAAGCGTTATTTTCATTTCACCCAGCCATTGATCCGAGGGGTCTCTTGACTCCTGATTCTGCTGATAATGCTGCCACTATTGTAATGCAGTACCTCTGTGTTTGGTGGCAATAAATTGCAGCTTCCTCTCTTCTGTTGTCTCCTTCCATTCAACGAAGGCTTCTGGACACGTAACCCATTTAGTATAAGCTAAGGGATACATCTTTACATCATAATCAGCTACATCAATTTTGATCAGTGAGTTAGCCCAATCACTATAAACTAAGGAATCCATCTTTCCATCATAATCAGGTACATCAATTTGGACTCTCATATCAACATTCTGAATAGCTCTAACAAGAGCATCCATTATAAAACAGGTAGTGCCGGTGCTTATTGGCTGAGATAGAGTCAAACTTTTATACCCAACTTGACCTCATCTTTGGCTTCATCTGGTCGAAAAAGGGCTGAACATTTGGTGCATCTTGTTTGTCGCAACTCCTCTTCCATTGTGTCCTTTAATTTAGTATTTAGTTGTCTTAATTTTCCAATTTCATCCATGATGGTGGACATTAGCTATCTGAGCTATTCGCCTACCATGTCCTCTTTACCATGATCAGATGTTGCCTTCTTTGATAACACTTGATTTCATGCAAAATTCGGATTTCAGAGAGAAAAAAAACAACTAGGCTTTGGGCGAGTTCGGAAGAAAATGGAGGAAACAGCTTATTCAAAGGATCTAGGAAATTACAGCAGCAACAATTGATTTAAGTGGGGTGTTACTTAGCCAAGAAATGGATTCACTCAACATTCCAATGGTCTATTTAATCACTCAAAGGTTGAGAAATTTCGGATTCATTCATCATTCATCAACAAGAGGACCACTCACTCAAAATTGGAGATTAAATATATCTTAGAAATTAGAGAAAATTCATCCTTCTTTCTACTTCCTTTTGTGTTCCTTGAAAAGAAGAAATTTTGTTGAGAACTTGACAAGTAAATTAAAGGAAGGCTTCTTCGAAATCCTTCTCCATTCATTCTTATTTGACCCTCTTCCTTGGAACTCCATCTTGTTTGAATACCACTGATTTACGTCGGCTCGTGATTGACCAAGGCTAATGATTTGGAACTCATCAGTTTTACTTCCACATGCTGACCAATATTATTGTCAATCATAGTGTGTTTTTTCCGACAGTATAAAATATTTACCGTTATACATAATTTTACACTATTTAGTTTCTTTGTTTAGGTGTTAGTAATTAATTGTAATTACGGCTTTATTTACTGGATTTTTAATGGGTTGTAATTAGATTGTAATTAGGGAATTTTTTTTCCTTATTAATTGGAGAGAAATCTCAATGAAAAGGGATTCAAACAAAGAATCAAAGTTTGTCATAGTATCAAAGACCTAAAATCAAAATTTGGTTTTCGCATACCTTGTGTTTCATTTGACTTTTGCTTTGACTTTTGATTTTGGTTCTGCATGACCAAAATTGTCCCTCCCAACCTCATTTTCTTGATCAGCCATCGATTGTGGGACTTCTTGGCCTAATTTTGATTTCTTGGAAAGATCTAACGTTGTTTGGCATGGCACTAGCTGCAGTGCCAGCCTTTGTTTTCTAGAACTAATTTTTGAAGCTTGCCCTGGAATCGTATGGTGTCGTTTTTGTGTTTGCAAACCAACCCAACAAACGAGGAATGGATGCCCGTGGGGCATCTAAGAATGATACAAGCCGTATGAAAGAAAACTATTATGTACA
>JAOVVI020003422.1:0-19114 GCA_028571085.2 Nepenthes alata | reverse complement strand
CCAGATTCAAGACGACAGCTTTCGCCTCTCTTTCATCTGGATAAACACACTCCTGTCCCTTTCTCTTTTCTCCCAATATCTATTACATTCTCATCGTCGAAGGCTAATTACTGACTTGAGCGTCAGAGTATTTTTGGTGGAATAACTTTCCGCCGACACACTAACCTCGTGTTCTTTTTAGTGGTGTGCAGGATCCACACTCAGGGAACAGAGCCGGATCAACCATCCAAACAAAACCGAATCCATTTGAAGTTTGGATCTAGGCACGCATCAAAGTTGATGGTAGACTTTTGTTCCTACATTTTCGAACGGTTGTAATTAAAGTAATATATTACTATTTAAAATTTATAGGCGAGCCATTTACATATTTCTCTCTATAAACTGATTTTAATACTATTTTTTTTACCTGTAGATGATAGGTGTGCTTTATAAGTATGCCTAATAGATTATGACATATATTATTAATTATTTATAATAATTTTTAACAAAAATAGGCTGAAGACTTGAACAAATGTACAAGACTTTTCTATCATCCGAAAAAAGTACAAATTCAGATTAATTAACACAATAGAATTCTTGCATGAAATGTTAAATGTAACATTAAATGTATAATATATCATGATTTTTATAAACTATTTTCATATATATATATATATATAATTATTTAAAATATTCACTTATTCGATAAAAATAAATAAATATTTAAATATTTGATAAAATCAAATAAAAATTTGAAACATTAGGAGAAACAAATATGCATATAGCAATATTCAAAAAATTGATATAAATTATGATATATTTGCATAGTAAAATAATAATCATAAGTAAAATGGAAAGATCCAAAAAATATATCAACGAACAAATTTAAATATACTTGCATTCAATATCAAATCTAATTCGAAAAACTTTAAACTCTATTTCCTTTCCATTTCTCCTCGTCCTACTTATCTTTTCCTGCAAAAAAGACAAAATTGAGCGAAATAATCCTTCATATAATAAGATCAGCATATGAGTATTAGACAGTTAGATAGGTGAGCACAAGTGTCGTATCAGACATATCTTATACGTTAATATTTTGTTTTAAACGTGTATGATCATTTCATCAAACGAACCTAAGATGGCATACATTTTGTCTGAATCACATACGAGTATTCTATAAGCACCCATCAGGCGCATAGTTTTTGTCTAAAATATACATGAGCGTAGGGATAGGTGTTTTTTTTTGGCGTTGACTTTAATTTTCTCAATTTTAATTTTTTCTAAATTTTTTATTATACAATTATTTAACTTATTAACTCAATACATATTAATTATGATATCATTAATATCGTGTAACAAATTGGGCATTACGCCTACCATTTTGGATGGTTGTGAGGCAGTTTGATTTCCCTAGGAGTGATGGAAGATCATTGGGGTGGTCAAGTTTGTTGAAGGTTGATGTGATACCTTGAAGCCGTTTGCCCTTGAAATTTGAAACATTGATTCATAATGTTATTGATTCTCATATGAGTTATTTTATTTTAATTTTCATAAGGAAAAGAGGTTTATATATGTTTCTCTTGCTGCTTTTCAATTTCAATTGGGAAAATCATCTTACAGGTCATTTGATTGTAAGAATCGGGCTACAAAATTTAGAATTGGAATTTGAATTTTGCACCTAATTTTAATTTTATTGTTTAACATTAGGCCGAATTAAAATTTTAATTCTATATTTTAATTCATTGGAACTAAAAAGCTATATAGAATAATTATTTATAATTTTTAGGACTAGAATAAATAATTATAATTATAAGATTGAGAATTATTTATCAATTAGATATGATAAATTAAATAATGTGAAATTTATTGGATAAAATATTTTTATTTATTTTGGTTGAATAGAGGAAACTTGACTATAATTTTATTTTTTAATTAATTTTTTTAAAAATATGCTAATGTATTATTTAAAAATTTAAATGTTAATATTCTAATAAATAATTTAATCTAAAACATAAACATATATAAAATATTATCTGTATCTAAAAAATAAGACTTAATACAATTATATTTGATGGGTACTCCAGTAATGGGTTGGCCCAAAGAGAAGTCAACAGAAGCCCAAGAAGAACGGTCAACGTTTTTACGGCCCACTAAAGAATGCGGGCCCAGAAACTGAAAAGCTCAAAATCAAAACGGTCAACGCGGGGCCTGCACTCAGTGAACGGAGCCAGATCGGGTCATCTAAGAAGAATCCGAATCTATTCGAAGTCGGATCCAGATACGCATTAATATTATATTAAATTTAATATATTAAAAATTATAATTTATATTGGGCGACTTATTTTTTATTTTTATATATAGATAAAAAAAGTAATTATATATTAACTCTATTTTTTTCTTTTAGAATCATAATTTTTTATACAATTTAAATAATAAATTATATTTTTATGCCATTTTAATTTTAATAAAATTAAATTTGACTTCATATCTTTAAATTTTAATTTTAATTCCACAATCTAAACAAACGTTTAGAATAAGAAAATTATTAAATGTACAAATCTTTTACAATTTTTTTCACAAATAGGTAGAAAGTTTTTTTTAGGAAAAATAAAATTATAAGAAATTTGAAAGGACTCATACTCTCTATATAAAAATAATAATTATAAATGAGCTATTAATAATGCAATATTGATAATTTTTATTTAGATAATTTGTAAATTGACCTTTTTTATGAGGGAGTAGATGCCCGTTCTGAGCCTTTCGGCTCGTACTCGGTTGCCATTGAGCCGAATAGCCAGCCGGGGAACAAAATGACATGCCATTTTCTCAAAATTATACGATGATCTACTATAATTATATTATTTTATATAAAATAAAATTAAAAAAAACTTTATTTTTGGCTCAAAAATGTAAAATTATTAGTTGTATAATTTTTTAAAGCAAGGTCAAAAATATTTTCAAATATTTATTTTTTATAATAACATAATAATAATAATAATATTATTATTATTATTTTAACTTTATTCTTAACTTAAAAGCTAGCTTTGATTGAGAAATTTTTGCTTTGGAAAAAGAAGAATAAAGGAGAAGATGCGTCTAGTAATCTCTAGGTTGGGGGAGGGGTTATAACAGAGGGAAAGCTGTGGAGTTTCTGGAAGCTGGACGCTTAGCGGTGGTTGTCCGTTTCGCTCCACCTGTTACTCCATTGACATCTCCGCGTCCTCTCATCTAGCAGAGCAGGCGAGCGCCCTCTCTTTACCGCCTCCTCGCTGACATCGCAAAGCTGAGGTAAGTTTCTCTCTCATCTCCTTTTCCCCTTTCGAAGTGTCTCTCTCCCTCTCAAATAAGTATTTTTGTTCCGTTTTTTAATCTCGTTAGGCGCGTCCATACGTCAAATACACTCCCTATTGCGTATTATCTCATAAATTGTTATGTATTTGTGGATCCAATTTTATCGAATCATCGCTTCAATGTTGCCTCTAATCACAGGTACACGAACAAAGGGTTTGATCCGCAAGAGTTTGATTTTTCATTTTTTTCTCCAGACATTTGCTTAACACGCATCTTCTACTCAGTGATTCCTCAGTGCGCTTTCCCGATGGCTGCTTTTTTACTTTGTCGCTTTGAGAATTTTGTTTATCTGTTTGTGTTGTCGAGATTGATGAGTAAAGTTGAAGTGATTCTCTTTGACGTGTTGCTCTTTTTTGGAGCACAGGATCAGTAATAAATCTTCTTCTCCCCCCCCCCACCCAATTTCTCTTCATTTTGTTACCCGCGGAGAAACTGAGTAAAGTCTTTATATGCTAATATGAATCAGGAGATGTGAATGAAGTGATTCGGATTTTGGTTTAATCTCTGTCTGATGTACCGTCTAATTTTTATTCATTGGAAGTTTCGATAAGATGCAATTAAATATGTAGTGTTTTTTTTTTCTTTGTATCTCTGATACGCTGAGCTTGATTGTGGATTTTAACTTCATCTTTGGGCGAGGCATGTATATATATATATATTTATTGGGTTTGGTAACTGGTTAGTGAGACATTATTTGCATTGAAGGTATTCTTTGATACTCCTACACTCATCCTAGTAAAGCATAATAAACCAAACTAAAAGTGGGTTCGATTATAATCATTGTTATAACTCCCCAAAAAATGAATCAATCTTTATCTTCCCCTTGAAGCTCTACAGTTCAGAAGGAAAGAATCTTGGGCCAAATAGCAGCAGAAAATAATGGTTCTTATCAATGAGGAAACCACCATAGACAAGGATGAAAAGATGCCACGGGATCTGAGTCATACCTCTACCAATGAATCAGGTGAAGAAGAAACATCGTCAATTAGCAAAGACATTTCAGAAGGATTTGAAACCGCAAGTGAAGGGGATGATGATAAAGAGACTGAAAATGACAGCAAAGAACAACATGAGAAACAACAGAAGGAAGAAGGGAGTGAAGAACAAAATTTGTCTCCAAGGGAGGACAATTATGGAGATGCCTTAAATGATGAAGAATTGAAACAGGTCCTTTCCCTCTCTCTTGTACGCACATTAATTTTTTGCTTATTGATTTAATTGATTAGTCTATTTATACACCTTTTATTCATTTTTATTGATATAATGGGCATGGTCTTGGTACCTCAGAAATTGTTGGAAATGGGAAGTAATCCAATTTGGTGTGTTCGGTGCCAGTCATTTCCTATTACTTTGCCTTGCATTATGATTTAATTTCTGGAATTCTTCTTGTCTTCCTTTAACTCCCTTAACTACATTATATTCACATTCTTTATCTTTTGAATTTATTAACATTAATGTTCCCATGGCAACACACTCAATGGAGGGACAGACAGTATCTTTTTCACATGGCGGAGTCATATTGATGAGATTCACAGGAGCATAGAAGATTCTAATTCATGTGCATATTGAGTGTGTTTATGCTTCTTATATAGCTAGTTAATATTGGTTGGAGTTAGTCATAGCTGAATATTGTTCAGATTAGATTAGATTGATATTAGTTGTACTTAAAATGCCACTAATGATTTGTGGTATCATGTGGGCTGGACATTGGGTGCCACTTCCTGATGTGATACTGACAAGATTGTGCATCCATTGATATCATAAGCAGCAAAGAAGGTAGAATTAATGCTATAGAGATGTCTCTGTTCACTATCCAATCTCGTCAAATCCATATGTCTAATAAGGATCTTCAGTTTTGCATTCTTTGATCACGTCTTTGTTTAAAACACTACTGTTTTATATTGTAATAAGAGGGTAAATGAGGGTATAATTGTGGTGGGCTGCTTAGTTGTCTAGGACTATGACCTGGGCTTGATCTCACAAACCCTTTCTCCCCATATTCCTTATCCAACAGGGGAAAGAAGAAGTAACATAAAAAGATCTAGGGCTATTTCTTTGTACCAAACCAAACCTCCCTTTTTAGTTGCAGTAAATGGAACTGAAAGTCGATGGTTTTTACGTGTATGAGTGTAGAGGTAAAACAATTTTTGTTTGGTAATGTTAAAACCTGAGAGTTTAGTTAGTGTTGGGAATCATGTGAAGGTGTTTTGTTGGCTCAGGAAATTAAAATGAAAGTCTTACTCTGTGTTTTAAATTAGTCACCATCTTTTTAGATTTTGGAATGAGATGATCCTTGATTCATTACAAAGCTCGACCGCCATTTTTAGATAAGACTCATGTATTTAGTATTTTCCTTGATTACTTTCTGAAACAAAGAGGTTTTTAATTCCTTGGATAGCTAAGTGACAAAATGGGTGCTAAAATAGGTTGCTGTAGTTGGGAATGTAAGTGTGCCTAATGACCACTTACTACAATGTTGTGGTAACCAAAATGATGAAAAACAGAAGGTGTTGACAAGTTAGTGGAAATTACACCTACTTGTTAACTTAATGTTTGATGGGAAGAGCATCAAAATATAGTTGAATTACCTGTAAAATAATCAGTGATGAGTCACAATGGGTCTAATGAAAACCTGAATAATGTGAATTGAATTTTGAGGAGCATTGATCTCTTGGGCATGGTGTTGGCACTTGAAGAAGCCAATTAACATTGATGCAATTATATCAGTCAATTTTGTGAGTTCAGATCACATATAGGTTTGATAAATTTCTAGATTAGCATCGTTTCGGGCATAATATCTTCTGAATAAAGCTAAATCTTCATTTCTGTTATTTTTAATGCGAAAGCAATAACTTGTGTGTTCCAATTCCAAAGTATTTATGCTGCTATGATGTGTAAGCAGAGAGCCTTAGCACAAGCCAATGATGCGAAGTTACTTGGGAATATGCTATTTAAAGATGGGCACTATGAAGACGCATTGTCAAAGTATGAAATTGCTTTGGAAGTTTCCTCAGAGACTCCATTGTTTACAGAACTACGCTCTATATGCCACTCAAACCGTGCTATATGCTACCTAAAGCTGGTATGTTTTTTTCCCTTTTATCCTTTGGGTTCTTTTGTTTAGTAGGTTGTATCCTTTTTTTGCTCTAACTGTACAAGGTCATGTTTGATGACCTCCTTCAAACTCTTCTTCGTTCTTCCTCTATCCCTTCTTCTAGGAACCTCTTCCAAGCACTCGCATCTAGTAACAAATGCACTAACTGGGTTTGTTTCACTTCAAACACGTCTAGTGTTTTATTTTCTATTTGTGCCACCTAGCTTTTTCCCATACAACGTTACATTTTCTCTCTTTCTCTCTCTCTCTCTTCATTGCTTCACATCTATCTCAACATTGTCATTTCCACCATAACCATGTTCCCAATATGTTGGTACTTTACCATGCAACACCCAGATTCATGAAGTATAGCTGGTCTAGTAGTCATTTTAAAATATTTTCCTTAAAGTTTGATTGGTATTCTGTAATCTTATGAATCATTGCAGCATGTATGTACTTCAACTGACTTTCTTTGACCCTGTGTCATATGCTCATCAATTCCTTTATATCTTGAACCATTGACCTAAAATATTCAAAATAATTCCTCTTTGATAGGCTTTCGGTCCATATTCTCATGTTTACAGCATCTGCCTGTATGTTGTTTCTGAACTTTTATTCCATGTTTTCCATTTTTGTTTTAGAAATTTTAAAACTTTTCTGAACTTTATTCCATGTATTCCATGAATGTGCCTAGTAACTTCAGTCATAGATATGGGATTAAACATGGCCATTGGTATAAGCCATAATTGAAAAAATCTCAGTCCACCATGTATGTGTCTTCACCTAAGTCATTGCTATTTTGTACACGCCTCTTATAACTTGAATGTATACCTGGGGGACTCTTTTCTTCTCTGCACAAAACTTATCCAGAAACTATGCCGTATGCCTTGTCAAATCAAGAATTGCCAGATGAAGGCTCCACAAGATTCTTTAACAAATAGATAGCTTTCATAGTAGACCTATATGTATCTAATCCTTACCAAACATGCTATTTGCAATCGTGTGGGGTAACCTCTTTGTGCCTTCCCCCTCCACCCCCACCCCCCTAAAAAATGGTTGAAGCAAGTATTTTATGTTGTTCTTGTAGAGTTGTATGTTTAGTGCTGCAGATAATAGAATCTTGAATGGGAAAGAGATGGTTGATCGATTTGGAGGTAAAGGAGCAGGTGGATGCTGTTAGAGTTTGAGGACTTGTCTTGAATGTGCTGGAGATACGTCAAGACCTTGAGAGAAAAAGGGAGTCTTCACTGCTACACCTGAAATCAAAGAAAATGGAGCTATTATTTTTTCCATGTTGACAGGAGCAAGGTAGATATTGAAATTTTCTACATGGAGAGTAGGCAATGGAGTTAAGGTGATAAGGTGCACCAATATGCCAGATAAACAATGCTTTCAGAGGAGAAATAATGTTGATGCATTTAAGGATTGTGTGAACGAAGTGCCAATCTTTTGTTGACTTCGTTATGAAATGATTTGTTCCAGCACAACATGACAGGTTGCCCAAGTTTAGGTGTATTCAGGTGGGCTTCATAGAGCAGTAAATTAGGGTTTTAAGTGCTTGATATCTCTTGGGGAAGTTTTGCAGTTTAGGTCAAAGTTGGGTTGATCAAACCTTTGAACTAGATGATGCACGAAATAGGCTTTAATGTGCCATGGATTAGTTAAAGGTATATTGACAGGATGGAGAAGATAATGTCGAATTGGTTTTCTGCTCAGTGAACAATCGAATAAGTTCTATAATGGGAACATATTCAACCTATAAGCGTTCAAATTGGACTCAACATCATGGTTTCCTCAGTTCCTCTGCATCGTGTTCTCAACCATACTAGCATGCCCCAAACTTCTTGATTTTGTGATTTTGGATCATATTGGATATGAAGTTAGTTGTTCTATGGTTTATGTGAGGATGTTTAGTGGTTCTGTGGTTTATATGAGGATGTCCAATGTGCAGCAAGGCAACTGCATGAATTAATGGAGAAGAAATTCCTTCTGGAAAAATACTTGTAACTCCAACAGTGGATTTGATTGAGGAGGTGTTATGGAGGATTGGAAATTCTTCTTCATGATTTGGTGAAGGCAAACCATCTTTACATTTATTTGTTTCAAAGTTGAAAAGGATTTGAAGGAGATATTTTTTCCAAATGGGCTGGTGATGACGAACAAATAGATCATGTGTGTCAAGTCTAGCTGTCCAGGAAGGCAAAAAATGAAATATGTTGTGAAAGGATGGAAGAGGAAGGCAAGCAACGAGTTAAAATGGTTAGTGAATAGCATAATAATTCTGCGTTATATCTCGGGCTAGGATGTAGCTATAGTATCCTACAAAAATTGTCAATAATGGGGTCTGAAAGTGTGATCTTGTATTAAATCAAGAATCTGAAATGAAGATGGTAGAGCTCACTGGGAAGTATAATATTTATTGTGCATTCTTACCAGCATAGTGATAATTTGCGGGTTCTTGGTAATTCAAATCAGATAGTTCTCAACAAAGTTGACATTTCTGTTTGATAATTGTCTTTTTGAAATTCAGAACTGCTTTAGGTGGACTCTTGTGATTTAGGGTGCTGTGTAGCCAAATGGTGTTAGGCTTAGATAGGAGGTGCCGTGGTGTTCAGAGGGAGACTTAACATGTGAGGCTTCCTTCATGAAAGAGTGGAGCTGGGAAAATCGCTAGGGCAGAACCTTGTTTTCTTGTGATCATATTGAACAATTTAATTAGGTGGAGCGCCCACTGGAAGGAGATTCACATATTTGGTCACTGTATCAGGAAGCATTAGTCTCAAACTGAATTATCAAAATTTTGTAATCTTTGCAGATTGAATAGGTTGCTGGGAGACAAATAAACAGTTGCACCTGTGGTTTATTTCAGGATTTCTCCTTATGCATGATGTTGTTTGTGTTTAACCCGGAAGCATCACTTTGGACTCCAAAGATAATGATTTCTATAATTTAGGAAGTTGTATAAAGCTTCAATATCCATTCTAACAAAAAGCTGCAGCTGCTTAAAGATGATCTTGGGTTTTCTCTTTTAATATTGATCTCTGTCTGGCAGTGAAGTGGGTAAACATGAGTTGCAAGTAGATGATGTTTCTTTGGCTAAATAAGCTGATCACAGGATGATGCATCTCGACGTGGCTATGAGCATTTTGATATTCAGCATGCTTCTATTTGTTGAGGCAGACATTCTATGTTCTGCTACTTGTGAATCACATGGGTGTGAAATGTGTGAGGTGGTTATGTTTTTCATTGATTGAATGCATAAATTGATGAGTGTTGACTGGATATTTACTGGTGATCTCTATCTGGTGGTAAAGTGGGGAAACATGAGTTCCAAATGGATGATGATTCATCTCACTAAATAAGGTGATCATAGGATGTTGTGTCTCTGCAGGGCTGCTATAAGCATTTTGATCTAAGAAGCATGGATACTGACATGGACAAGACACACTACGGATACTCCGACACTTTTTTCTAGAAACGAGAACACTATATGCTGCGACACTTCAACTAAAATTATAGTCTATTATTTTTCTAAATAATGGATAATACTATTTTATATTAAATTAGTAATAAATATGCATATTTTTTTATTTCTTTACCCAAAAAATCTTTATAGAAAGTGCACAATTAAACTAAATCTAAGTGAGTTATGCTATGACATCATTAAGAGGCTATTATAGTAGAATAATGATAATAATATATTATTTAACAAATTAAGATAAAACTTAATAAAATAAATTTTTTATTATCAATCAATATCTGTATTTTAATTTTATCATTTTGTATTTATAATTACTAAAAGATACAAAATATAAGTAAAAATTCTAAACAAAAATGTGTAATACATGTCTCAAGAGTATGCAAAACACAAGCATGTTCAAAATGTTTCAAAACGTGTTGGAGCGTGTCTAACATATGTCAAGACGTGTCAAGAGAGTGTTGGTATTTGTTACGCATTGGATACCGATACTTAAATCTCAGAAAAGTGTCTGTGTTTCTTAGATTTTGATAATCAACTTCTCTGTTCTGCTACTTGTGAAGCATGTGGGTCTGAAATGTGTGAGGTGGTCAGGTTTTTATTTTGATTGAATGTGGAGGCCTTCTATGACAGTCTATTTGATTTTTTTCTGTGGTTTGCAAACACATTGGGGTTGTTGTGAGGTGGATAGGCTGGATCCAGTTATTTGGTCCAGAAAATCTGGAAACTAGTGAGTTTATTTAACCATGTCAAGGTCCCTCTTGTATTCCTTCTCTTTATTGAAAATGTTGAGTTTTAAGCTAGGTAAAACAATCTTGCCTGTTCTGTGTCATGGTTTTCTGTTAGGGGCATAAATATTGGAGCGCTATGTTGGTTTCTCACCTAATATTCAGAGAAGATTCAATGGATATTGGCCCTAGTGGAAGATGCACGTCATGTTGATTATTGGCTAGCATTGTGTAACAAGTTGTTTTATTCAGACTTCTCTATTTTTTGCTTTTGTATTGCTTTTGGGGCATCCTTAACAGTGAAGCAGTTTGGAACCTTGATAGGTGGCCGAAGGCCCAACATTAGTAGAGAGATCACCAAGCCAATTTGACACAGCTCAACTTTTGAATGACAGATCTGAGTTTCTGTGCATTTGCATTAACTGGGACCTGTAGTTGGCCGATAAACCTAGCTACTTGGCTGTCCATTTTGGATGCTGCTTTCACTGCTTCTTGCTGGTTCGGGGTTTTGGCATGTGGGATGATGGGGTGGACATACTCATAGCAGCTTTTAACGGGAATGTCTGTCCACATTTTGGATTCTTCATGGTTTCTTATCCTTGTATTTTCTTTCCATTTGCTTGTTCTGTCTAGTAAATGAATCTTATTTCCCTATTTTATTTGTTAAAAGCGATGCATTCATGAAGTGCTCTTTTGGTTTGTTCATCAGTGGTTACTTATTAGTAGCCTCCAGAATCCTTTGCTTTGCAAGTGACATTGTTATTTTGGAAGGTAGCTAAGGAAAGCTTTGTTCCCGTGTCTTCATGCACAAGTTTGCTAGTTTTTAGAAACATAGTAGTTATTACTAATATTTCACATTCAATCCTCTGCCTCTCCTGTAGTTGAACATTGAATGTCTCATCAAGCTTCATTACAATAGCCTCCCACTACAAGTTTCTTTACAATAACTTTCTCTGTCTCAGGGAAATTATGAGGAAACGATCAAGGAGTGCACAAAAGCTTTGGAACTAAATCCGGAATATATAAAAGCTCTAGTTAGAAGAGCGGAGGCTTACGAAAAGCTTGAACGTTTTGAAGAAGCTATTACCGGTAAGTAGTGACTTTATTGAAAACGATCCCATCATCACAAAAAGGGAAGAAAAAGAGTGATCACGAAAACTAACGATGTGAGAAGGTAGTTTTTTTCGTTGTTCTGTATGTTAATAGTAGTATTGGTGTGCTATTTTTCTCTCTCAACTTTGTATCCATGCTTCCTATTCCGTTATGTCTATTATTATTACGTGGAAGTTTTTTCCTTTTGTACTGCATGTTTTCTGATTTTGTGATGCATGATTTTTGTCCCTTGCAGACATGAAGAAAATTTTGGAATTGGATCCTTCAAATGACCAGGCTAGGAGAGCCATTGTTCGATTGGAGCCACTGGCCAGAGAAAAAATGGAAAAGATGAAGGAAGAGATGATTGGTAGTCTTTCTTCTTCCCCCCTACAGATTTACTTGTGTGTGCTGTTGGTCAAAGTCCTCAGCAGTGTTGTCTGGCGTGAGCTAGGGAGCACCTAGCTGCTCAGGCAAGGCAACTTCAGGAGCCCTAGTCAGCGCCTGCCTAGGCTGAACCTTACTGAAGTCCCCTTTGCCTGAATGTTTGGAAAACCTTGTTTTTGCTAGGTTCTCTTTTCTTGTTTTTTTTGCATGTGAACCTTAGTTTATAGCATTCCTACATGGTCTTCCCACTTGAGCAGTTTCAACCAAATGCCTGAGGGGCACATCCAGAAAAGTATGGGTGTTTTAAAGGCAAAGATGTCCCTATTTTTCTATTGTCACTCAAGCTGCATATTCATTTGTCTTGAATTAGAGGGCGTGAGAAAAAAATTAACCAGGATGTGTCAAACGGTGATGAGGATATTGCAGTGAAAGTTGACGATGATTAGAATCTACAGTATCTTAGGTTTGTGTCTGTGCTCAAAAACTAGATTGACAACATAGATTTTACCAATTTACTGCCACAAGATGACGTGGGAGCAGATGGTTACCATTCTTTCCCGCTTGATTGATATGTTGCCAAGGCCAGATTAATCTTGTATCACTGATTGTGTGTTTCCTTTCTACTTGGTACTTATTGTATTGCTAGCTACTCTGTCAAGATTTTGTCGCCACTGTAAACTACAACCCAAATTGTAACCGGACTTCAATTCTTCCATGTGAGCAGGAAAGCTAAAAGATATGGGCAACTCTTTATTGGGTCGCTTTGGGATGAGCACCGACAACTTCAAAGCTGTGAAAGATCCCAATACCGGTTCTTACTCTATCTCATTCCAACGCTAGTTCCATTGCCTGTGCTTGGATGTTCAGATCAACTATCTTCGTTAGAACGGAAAGCAGCTACTGAATTCGAATGCTAAAGTAAAAGTTACTATCAGCATGATTTGATCCGGCTTGAACGGTATACTGATGGTTTGATAGAACTGTGAAATTTCCATGCACTTTTACGAAGTCAGTTGATAAATTTTCAATGTTTGAATCAAATGGAAGCCTCATTTGTGGCTGCATTGTAGCGTGCAAATACGGGGAACGACTCACACCGCAGTTGAAAAAGCTGCCCATTTTTTCCAGTGAGATAAGATAGATGGAGAGAGGTCAGTCTGAGAGAGAATGGCAAGCCCTCGCCCTTACATCGTTTACTGGGGAAAATAGATTGCTTTTTCCAACAGGATTTGAGCTGATACATATGTTCCTCACACTGAATTATCTATTTATTTATATATAAATCAATTGATGAAACGCCACACCATTTACCATTTAAGGGTGTGTGAAAGGTGTTCGCAACACCATTTGCACTCACACTGAATTATATCGAGGGGTCAGTAGCATTTAAAGGGTGTTCTTAATTTTTTTTTAAAAATATTTATTTTGAGGCCATGAAATAGGTAAAGTTGGGGTGATCCTTGGTGTATTAGGCCAGGTAAAACCCTAGACTGATTGATATTTGTATGCTCTGTCTATGGACACGGTTTACACCCAAGTATTGTTATGAGTGAAATTATAATTTCAGATAAAATTTGCATTAGTCTTGTACCTATGAATTATATTATCGTATTTCTATACACCCAAGTGTTGTATAGACATTACAAAATGTATGTTTATAATGTATGTTGTTGCACGCTCTCAAGCGTTATAGTGAACTGTGTAGCATTATTTTGTTATTTTTTATTTGATTGTGAAGAATTTTTTATTTTAAATATTATCATATTACATGTGTATTTAGTTACATATTTTTATTCAGCGTGCTCCCATAATATTTTGTGTTTAACAATCGATGAAAATTTAAATTTATTTTTGGTGTATCAGTCTCATGCTTATTGTCGAATCCTGACACTGTATCCTTACCTTGCCTGACACGATACATGTGTGTAGGTTAGAGAGAAGGGGTGCTCTATTGAACCCTTTGATGAAAAATAGTCTAAAAAGTTTAACAGATTAAAATAAAAAAAATACGTCAATAATTATATTGTAAGTTGACACCTACGACAAATGCTTGACAAACCGCAATGAGAGAGTGAGACACAAACGAGCCGTAAGATGTTCGACCACCTGGACGACTTGCGGTACGTCGCGGATGCGCCAAATACGACACCGCAGGCCCGGAATCCTCGGATGGGAAAGAAGAAGGCTCCAGCGGTGCGGAGACGAACTCCATAACTCGGACGATAGCAGAAGTAACGGCAGATCTGAGTGACCAAATAGAAGCCTGGGCGAGCCAATTTACCAGTCTGCAAGCGGAAATAATGGAATCCAATAGGCGTAACAGTAGAGATAAATAGGGGGTGGTGGCAGATCACTTCTGAATTTTGAAGGAGACCGAAGAGTTCTCCCGCTGAGTCGCGGAGATGGCAAAGACAAACTGGTGAGTTATAGTTACATGTATTCCATCAATTGCAGCTGTTGAGCTTCAAATTGTTGCGTCGAAGAACGAGTATGAGCGACGACCAGTCCTAACTCTCGGAAAAGACAGAACTAGAGAAGACATAATCTGTCCTGAAGAGGGAATAGGCAGAGCTATCGACGCCGGTAAGGGGCGTTGTGCGCGGATCCATTGATCCGACTTGTTCCGTCGTTTGCAAGCCTTTCAACGTGGGACAGGTTATTTTCTGGTCATATTTAGGGTAGATTAATATTATTTATATATTTAATTGTGAAGATAAAGAATGAAGAGAATGAAATTAAAATAGAATAAGATAGAGACTTATTTTTAATAATTTTAATATAAATATATATTTAATTAAATATATTTTTTTATTGGAAGTGAAAATAAAATACTCTCGGCTGTAGGGTGGCTATAGGGGTGGCGCGGGCGATGCAGGGCGAGAGTGGCCGACAGCCATAGCGCATATGGTGGCGGCGGTGGCTGGTGTGGGTACGACAGTGACTGGTAGTGGCGTTTAGTCTCTCTGTAGGTGATCGTAATGGTAATAATTGTCATATTCATATTAAGATAATTATTTTTTGTATAAAAATAATATAATATTTATTTTAATTTATTTTTTAAAAATAATCCTTATTTAATTTTACCAATACATGATTTTTAACAAATATATATATAGTTAATATTTTTGTCTTATTTTATTCAAAGAACTAAAAACTACTCATCATTTTTAAGTTTTAAGGTGTAATACCTTGTTTGAGATTAAGTCGAGGCACTTATTTAATCATTAAATAAGTGCTGGGGAAAAGAAATTGCAAATGAGATGAGAAACAAAGGAAATCTAAGCGTAGATTTTTTAAATCTAATCATTAGAGCTTCATTCATAAAACTAATAACTAATCTCTATAAGTATCAATATCGAATCTTATATTTAAACTTATAAGAAGATAATATGATAATATACAATATAAAATATTTGTTATAATAATAAGATGTAAGATTTTACACAATTTTATTTCAGAATGGGATAATATTTTTGTACAATCGTTCATTATATAATGAAACTGGTCACAAAAATTTCTAACATGATAAAGATAAAAAGCCTTGCAATAGGCAACCCGATTAATATAGTGAACAAGAACAAACGAGAAAAAAATAGATAGTTAAAGTATTCTTTTTAATATTCAGAACAACATGCCCAATATTTGTGAAAATTAAAACATAATTCGGAGTTTAAACAGATAAGTCAATCTTTCTCTTTTCCATTTTTCTATATTATTTATCTTTCTCTCCGTATTTTAATGCTTAGCTGCATTCTGTAATATCTTGTATCTTGACTAAAAAATTAAGTATATATATAGGGTGTTGTTGTCAAGTACTAGATCTCAAAGTAAGATTATATTATTTGTTAATCCATAATTAAGTTAAATAAGATTTTAAACCTTAAGATTCAAAATTTAATTATTTATTCTATTGATAAAATCTAAGACAAATTTGGAACACAAGCCTGAAAATCGAATCTATTACATGAGTTATGTCCAATCACATACACATCATTATATATATTAAACTCACAACGGCCAAAGAATAATGAACATGTTTCATGGTAGCCTTTTCATCTTCTCTAGAATGATTTTACAAAATGCACAATTTGGCATGATTGGCAAATGAGATGTTCACGGATTTAAATTTCTCCATATTGAAATGTTGAGGTATTTTTTTGATATAACATTCTTGAGATATCTAATGTCTTTTTACTTATAAGTCGTAAAAAAATTTTATGCCAAGAATTTATTTTATCAGTCTTAAAATTTTCGTGAAAAAAGATTTTCAAAATTATTTCTTTAACTCACCAATCCGCAATGCATTTTATCCAAAACAAATATGTCATCCACGTAAAATAACAAAATAATAAATTTTTTTTTATGAAAACTTTCTAAAATAGTTTTCTAATAACTTTGCTCCACCATCACCGACTAATACTTCATATACCATTGCATTAGGACTTATTTTGTCTGATAAAGACTCTTCATGAATCGGTAGATTAGATACTTATTTCATGTAACTTGAAAACTTTTCAATTGTTCCACAGAGATTTTCTCATCAAGATCACTGTAAAGTAAAAATATTTGTATATTTAATTGTTCAACTTCTAAATCAAGGCTTGGGTTAGTTCGTAAACAACTTGAATGAAAGATATTTTCATAAATGGAGAAAAAATCTCCTTAAAATTGATATCATTATGTAAGCTAATTTTCATCGCAATTAATTTCGCCTTGTACCTAGTTGAGGGTTGTTCTCTTCAATGTAAAATCCACTTGTTCTTTAATACTGTCTTATCCTTGGATCAATTTAGTAAACTCTAAAGTATGATTGTCATAAAATGATTTCATTTTGTCTTGTATGGTGTATATTTACTCAACCTTGTGATTGACCTCCAAAACTTTGTCAAAATATTTGGGCTTTCTACTATCAATAGATAACACATACTTATCGGTCGATATATGTGCGCAATGACACCGATCTCTCATGAATTATAAAAATGAGATGGATGGTGTTGGCTCGGGAGCTTCATGATGAATATCATCGTAAGTATTTTCACCAACATCATCATCCACCTTATTAAAGGTGGGAATATCATGGTCTCTATCTCCTCCATGATCTTCTCCAGTATGATCATCAATTTAAATTGGTATTAGAGTCAAAGGTAAAGGATTTGTATCGCAAAGATAGTTATTATTGTAGGGGATCACTTTATCTAATTTATTGATATTCATGATGGTCTCGTTTTCAACAAACGTTACATCACAATACTTCACAAGTTTTATCCTACCAGATTATAGAGTCGATAGTCAAATTTAACTTTTTCATAGTTGTGAAAAATGTATTGTCGTGTATTCGCATTAGGCTTGGATCTTTCTTCCATTGGAACATGTATAAAAGACTTGTACCCAAACATATGCAAGTGATCATAATATATTTCATTTTCAAGCCACACCTTATTGGGCATATTACCATTCAGGAGACTGGTAGAAAAAAGATTGATTATATGAGTCATAGTATTTTAAGTTTTTTCCAAAACATGCTAAGAAATCTTACTTCAAAAAGTACACATTAAACTCTCTCAATCACACCACTTAGTTATAGTGTCAAATTCGGTGCAAGTGGCAATATGTATCAAATAGCCCAATGTACTCTCATCCATTATCATTAAGGACACATTGTGGCTTATTTTTTTGTTTTCTTTCAATCAAGATATGAAATTGTTTAAAAATATCAAGTGATTCATCATTCATCTTCAAGGAATATACCTATAATTTTCTAGATAAATCATCAATGAATATTATAAAATGTAGTGTGCCACTAAGAGTTTATATGTTGAGAAGACCACGTATGTCAATATGCACGAGTTTAATGAGATTCACCTTTTTGGTAACTCCCCATTACTTCTTCGCCATATAATGAGAACACGTCTTCAATTTTGCCTCATTTACACCGAAAAAAATAATCTTATTTTCTAGACAGTTGAACCCTTTCACGCTTATGTGGTTAAACCACTTCTAGCATAAATCGGTTGACTTGTCACACTTAACCATATTGATGTCTTCCTTTCAAACTAAGATTAGCAATACATATAATTTAAGAAGTTTCTTCTCACATGCTACTACTAAAGAGCTTCTAGTGAGATTTCACGGGTCTTCATAGAAAGTGTTGTCAAACCTTTCATCATCAAGCTTATTAGTCAAAATAAGATTCAAACAGATATTCAGGATATCTTATACATTCCTTAAGACCAACTTCATATTGTTGCATGCTGTCAAACACATGTCACAACAACTTAAGATTTGAGACAATCTGTTATTATCATATCTTCAATATTTTAAAATTACTTAGTATATAAGATGTGAAGAATTTCTTTCTAAACGATACATGGATTGATACATCATTATCAATCACTCAACTTTTCTCATTGAAGGAAACTTCTCGGTCCCAAATCGCATAAAAGTTTTGGCCCCTTAATAAATTAGCGGAAGCAGTGATAATAATAAATATTTAATACATATAAAAAATATTTAAATCTAGATGATACGAGTAATATGATTATATAAATAAATGCAATGACAAATAACAATAAATAGATAATTTTTTGTGGCAAAAGAAAAACTCGATAATTACGGCTATCGAGAAAAAATCTTTCAGGTTTCAACGGTTAGGGAAGATATGCATTATAAAAATCAACTTACAGATCAGGTGATAATGACGTGCTAATTTAATCGACTTACTCTCATCTTATGATCCTTATCAAGGAACTCTTTGGATTTGCCCACGGTAATTGTCGTGTCTCACATCGGATTAGAATGTAAACGAAGCATGCCTTTATAAGGATGTGAAAATATTTCCCTTGTGGATGTGTTTTGGGGGCAGTGGAGGCCGTCTGCCATGAACAAAATCATGCGCCTGTGTGATAAAGCGGATAATATTCACAAGCGGGTACCCGATATTATAAATGGTATCAGAGACGGGGTCCGATTTTGTGTGCCAGCGCGGATGCTAGGCTCCCTAAGGGG
>JAOVVI020003421.1:0-19114 GCA_028571085.2 Nepenthes alata | reverse complement strand
AACAGGGAGTGGGTTGAGGAGGAGAATTAAGCCCGGAGCAACAGTGGCAGACGAAGGGTGGACGGCATACACTTATACAGGGAACTATTATTTTATCTTAATGTACTCCTATATTTTCAAAGAATAAAAATATTTATTTTTACAATTTAAACGGTGTAAAATATAAATAATTTTATAATATTATAATATTTAATTATAATTATATTTTACAGTAAAATGCTCAGCTTAGAAAGAATTATCGAGAAAAAAAAAGAAAGAAAAACTATAAAAGGGCTTATCTGTATTATAATAGGATTAGTGATGTTTGAGTAGAAGCAAAATAAAGGGATGAATTCTTACGGGTTACGTTGTGTCAAATGAACCAATTAGGCTGCATTGGCAACAAATAACAACGTTGGGTTTTTATTCACCCTTATGCGTAACGTTTGACGATCCAACTGCCGTCACCAACCTTTTTTTAAAGTTCAAAATTAGGAGAAATATTCTTTTCTTTCTTTTTTCCCCTAATTATTCCCACATACGTTATTTATTTATTAATTTTTTTAGTTTAGTTTTATTAGGTAATTCCAAATTTTAGCACAACTACAACGCAATATTATTTTTTTAGGGCATCTCTCATTAAATAAAAAAATTGAGGATGTTTTTTATAATATTTTTTTTCAGAAAAATAAAAGGCTAAAAATATATTTAAATTTATTTGTTTTATAGTTAGGAAATCATAAAATATTTTTTTAGTAAAATTTTTAATTCCAAACTAAATTTTGTGAAAGTTAAAAAATGTGACAAATCGGGTCGTAATCTACTAATGACATTCGTCAATAAATTTACTTAACCAAATTACACTAATATACAATCAATTTAAAATATCAAATTTATAAAAAATTGGATAGAGTTTCCTCTAAAAGTTAACAAAAATTATACATGAAAACCTAAGTAATTAACCTGTACAAGCATATAGATATCCAGACTTTAATATTCGAGCACAACACATACATAGGATAAATAAATACCATATCATCAATGACTCCAACATAGTACTTCTTAACTATTACGTTGGATCAAAATAGAGATGCCATTTAGGTTTAAACAAATCCAAAATCCATAAACAACCTGCGAAAATATAACAATAACCACAATAATAAATATCATGCCACGATTAATGCACAATATTAATCTAACTTGACTATTTATATTTTGATACATTAGATATATTCAAAACTCTAAGTCTCCAAAATTTAGCAAATTTTCTTAAGCAAATCCCTCTCATTATTCTAACTAATCGGACATCAATTCGTGAATCTCATCTGAAAGGAAGAAGAAATAATGATGACCTAATAGCTTAGCGAGTGCATCATAAAATAAGGTAATAAATAATATAAACATGTTCAAGTAGAAGGAGAATATATGAACATTAAGGAGATGTATAAACATGAAACATAATTCAACGCATTTTGTCTGAATACATTTAACTTTCATATTTGGCTTATAATTTCCCATGGATACAGAAAATTGCATACGAACTTTTAATTTCTTTTTGCCTACAGAATCTTACAGAAATAGATATGGATGACAGTATCGGTACTGACAGAATATATAACAGATACAGATGACAATACTAATACTAACAGAACAGATTACAAATACATATGACAATACTAATACTGAAGGAACAGATAACATATACATATGACAATATTGATATTGACAAAATAGATAACAGATACAGATAATAATACCGATACTAACAAAACAGATTACAAATACATATGATAATACCGGTACTGACAGAATAGATAAAAGATACAGATAATAATACCGGTACTGATGGAAAAGATAATAGATACAGATGATAATATCGGTACTAACAAAATAGATAATAGATACAGATGGCAATACCGGTACTGATAAAACTGATAACATATATAGATGACAATACCGATACTTACAGAACAGATAACGGAACAGAGGACAGATTCAAATGACAGAAAACTGATATGGATAATAAATTTCAGAGTTCAAATTTCTTATCTTAACTTAAGAAAATTTTCCTCTGAATATTCATATGCTTTTTATCTTACTTCGGATTTAACTCCTTTGATGACTTAACTTTTGTACAAATATCATGTGCATAACTAGGATTTACTTGAAAGGCTTTTGGATACAAATTTCCTTCACAATTGAACATGTCAAAACTTTCAGATTATTCGATTGAATTTATATAAATATACATATCACTTAATTAACAATTAAACATGAAAAATTATGAAAAATATTGTTTAATGTCATCGGGTGAACAGTACCCACGTGAATAGTATTCGATCACGCATATCGATTAATTCTCAAATTTTCAGACATCCAATGGGTAAATTATCTAATCCAAGATATGGGTAATCATAATTCTAAGTCAATTTATGAATCAGACTCCAAACCAAAACTTAAACGGTGTCCGAGCACGGGTTAGGATCTCATCGAATAAAAGCCTACATAAAATCATAAATTTGAATACCCAATCGATAAATTAACATACCCAAATCATGGGTAATCATATTCTAGAGTCAAATTAAACAAAAGCCTCAAAACTTTGTGGGTAATTTGTCCAAGCGCAGGGGTTACGGTTTTCCTTGTCCGAAAACCCATTAAATCTTCAAATTTGTGTACCAAATTTACATATATGTATGCTTAGGTTTTAAATAATACAAAATATAACTTTAATTGTATATCGGAATGAGAATACCTGAAGAAAATATGATAAAAGTGTAAGAAAATAAAAGAGAAAGGTATGAGTGCACTTGTCTCGATTCGATCTATCACTTTCTAAGTGGCTCTCAAACGGATTTGGATTCAAGAGCATCGTTCTCCACCTTTTCTCTTTTCATCTTCCCTCTCTCTCTTTCTTATTTCTCTTGGAAAGCCCAAAATTTGGCGAAAAAAGTGCCCATGGCACTTATATTCAATGGGCGGAGGCATAAGCGTGCGTCGAGCATGTATCGGGCACACATATGCTGGAATCGGTGCTCGAGCGCGCGTCGGGCCCGGGGCAGGCTCGACGCCGACTTGCAGCGTAAAAACTTTACATTTTCACCGTTTGGGACCCGTTTTGACCATTCTTACCCAATTGTTTATATCCTTGGACCCTAATTTTGATATTATTAGTTTAATAAGTTGTAATTATCATGATTTAAAACTTGAATCTTATTTATAGGTCAGCTTTTCATGGTTTATAATGTCGGTTTTTGATTTATCGATTTCGAGTCCTGGGGCTTTCAGTTTAATTTTTTCAATATCCTTTAATCTCGATTCACTTATTTTGACTTAATTACTCATATTTACCATATTTTAAAAACTGAGACACAACAATCTCTCAACTTAATGAAATTTCGTTCTCAAAATTTATTGAACCTCAAAATTTAAAAATTGGAAAAAAAGACTATAGAATTCCTTATTCATGTTCCTATGCCACATCCGTGATCAAATGACCTATCCAAAAGGTCTTATCATATGACAAATTCCTATTCTACCACAAGGCTAAGTTTGATCATGTACTTATTCCCTTAATCATTGTATATGAGAGGTTTCAAGATAATTCTCAAAATCTAAAGCAACCCATATCGACTATTTTCCTGACTTAATTCAAAACCATGAGCTGGCCAATGAATTTCTATTTTAGTTCATCCTGAGCCTCAAAAATGATCAACCACATTGAACCTCAATCTTGTTCTGAAATCTCTGGGCCATAGCCCCATTGTGCTATTGTTGCACTACTCTGGTTGGCCATTTACTTGTACATTAGGATCAACTGTAATTCTTATTCATTGATTCATCGAACACTTAGATTACATAGCAGTTATATATCCAAAAGAATTTCAAAGGTATCGATATATTTGAGGCAAAACTCATAATCTTTATATTGCATCCAACATAGAAAACATAATTGAAGCAATCATCCCAAAATTTTGATACAGCCTCAAGTTACCATCAAAACCTCGAAACCCAAATTCTTAACAACTTATCTTTCAAATTCCCAACACCTCGGCTGTTCTAATAACCCGAAGCAAAACCATAAGGATTTCTCATCTCATAATTCCTCAACTGTTTTGCTCTTAATACAATTCTATCTCCCAAATCAAAACACAGCATCCTGATAGCCCAGACATTTAAAACCTACTCGCGGTTCAACCTTCACAAGTCTTAGTGAATATCAAAATCATCTTAGATCTAAAGACTAACAATTGCTAACTCCAACCCACGATTGGGAAATTTCAATCATAGGCTTTTCCTCCACTTATATCAAGGGCAACCACCCACACATAGTATGTAGGAAAGGCATAATCCCAAACGTTTTCCAGAGGTACTACAGTCAACCATAACATACTTGATTCATCAATGTCAATCCAAACGACATGGTCATCAATTGACCCCTTTTATTCCTTGAAGACTTCCACAACTAAATTCTTTAGTGACCACCAGATGACTTCAAAGGGTGGTCTCATAGGCTAGATGGACTTGGCGCATGACCTTGATATTAATTTCACCGCTCCTCGATCAACTATGCTCCATATTCAAAATTCATAACCTGATTTCAAAGCATATATCTTACTAACATAATTTGCACCAACATCTACGAACACCATTTCAATTCCTGTAGGATTGGCACCACCCAGGAATTCAAGCACTTAAACACTACTAAATCTATCATAAATTGACATCCTTAATTTCACTACATCAGGAATCAACTTCAAGTCACATTGACCTCGAGCCTTCAATTCCACTTTATCTGCCATACTTGCTAGTTTGATCTAAACACACCTTTCTAATGGCTTGCTAGCCTGAGAGCCTCAACCCATAACAGATCAACTTAAACTTAAACCAAAATCGATTAGTCTAGGTCTGAAATCAATATCAATCAACTTAAACACTAAACCCCAACTTAATTCTAATTTAACTTATGCAAATTAGGATACCTAGGACTATCCAATCTAACTTAATCGTCCTATGCTTTTATCTACTTATTCAATTAATCTTAGTTGTTCCTAAACTTTTGCAAATAATTCAAATCAAACTTAAGGCATCTTTTTTCTCTAATACTATCTGTGACGAATTAGATAATAATCCACTAATGACCTTCGTCAATAAACTTACTTAACCAAATAAGACTAATATGCAATCAATTTAAAACATCAAATTTTATAAAAAATCGGACAGAGTTCTCTCTAAAAGTGGATAAAAATCATACATAAAAACCTGATTAATAAACCTTTACAAGCATAGAGATATCCAGACTTTAATATTCGATCACAACACATACACAACACCAATAAATGTCATATCATCTATAATTTCAATACAGTACTTCTTAACTAATACATTAGATCTAAATAGAGATGTCATTTAGGTCTAAACAAATCAAAAATCCAAATAACTAAGGAACAGAATTAGATCCAAAAATAACTTGCAGAAGTATAACAATAATCATAATAATAAACATCATAACACAATTAGTACACAACATTAATCTAACTTGACTATTTACATTTCGATACGTTAGACATATCCAAAACTCTAAGCCTCCGAAGTCCAGTAAATTTTCTTAAGTAAATTCCTCTCCTTACTCTAACTAATCAGGCGTAAACTCGGAAATTTTATCTAAAAGGAAGAAGAAGTAATGGTGAGTTAACAAGTCAATGAGTGCATCATAAAATAAGGTAATAAATAATATAAACAAGTTCAAGAAGAAGGAGAACATATGAACATTAAAGAGATACATAAACATGAAATATATTTCAAGACATTTTGCCGAAATACATTTAACTTTTATATTTGGCTTCTGATTCCCATTGGATGCAGAAATTACATACAAATTTTTAATTCCTCTTTACCAACAGAATCTTACAAAAATAGATATGGATGACAGTATCGGTACTGACAAAATAGATAACAAATACATATGACAACATCGATACTGACGAAACAGATAACAAATACAGATCATAATACCAGCATTGAGGAAACAGATAACAGATATAGTTGACAATACTGATACTGATGGAACAGATAACAGATACAAATGATAATACATGTATTAACGAACAGATAGAAGATACTGATGATAATACCGATACTGACGAAATAGATTATAGATACAGATGATAATACTGGTACTGACGAAATAGATAAAAAATACAGATAATAATGTCGATACTGACGGAATAAATAACAGATATAGATGACAATATCAGTACTGACGGAACAAATAATAGATACAGATGGCAATATTGATACTGATGAACTGATAGTAGATGCAGATAATAATATCGGTACTGACGAAACAGATAACAGAACAGATGACGGTTTCAAATGACAGATAATGGATATTGGTTAATAAATTTTAGAATTCCAATTTCTTATCTTATCTTAAGGAAATTTTCCTCCAAATATTCATTTGCTTTTCAACTTGGTTTTGAATTTAAATCATTTCATGACTTAACTTATATACAAATATCATGTGCATAGCTAGGATTTTGAATGTTTACAATCAAAAAATTGATTGATTTGGAAGGCTTTTGAATTTAAATTTCCTTCACATTTGAACATGTCGAAACTTTTAGATTATTTGATTGAACTTATACAAATATACATATCACTTAATTAACAATTAAACATGAAATATTATGTAAAATATGGTTCAATATCCTTGGGTAAACAATACTCACGTGAACAGTGCATGAGTATAGTATCCGAGCACACAAATTGATTAATTCTCAAAATTTTGGATATCTAATGGGTAAATTATCAAATCCAAGATATGGGTAGTCATAATCCTAAGTCAATTTATGCATCAAACTCCAAATCAAAGTTTAAACGGGATCCGGGGGTGGGTTAGGGTCTCTTTGAACGAAATCCCACATAAAATTACAAATTCGGATACCCGATCAATAGATTAATATGCCGAAGTCATGGGTAATCATATTCTAGACTCAAATTAAATAAAACCCCCAAAAAGTCATGGGTAATTTGTCCTGGCATGGGGATTAGGGTTTTTCTTATTCGAAAACTGATCAAATCTTTAAATTTGGATACGAAATTTACATATATGCTTGCTTAGGCCCTAAATAATACAAAATATAACTTTAATTGGGCATCAGAATTGAGGATACATGAAAAAATAAGACAAAAGTGTAAAAAAATAAAAAAAGGTATGAGTGTACTTGCCTCGACTCGATCTATCACCTTTCTAATTAGCTCTTGGACGGATTTGGACTCAGGAGCCTCGTTCTTCACCTTCTCTCTCTTTCTCTTCCCTCTCTCTCTCTCTCTTATATCTTCTAGAAATCTTAAAAAATGGTGGAGAAAGCACCCGTGGTGCATATATTCGGCGGGCTGGTTCTTGAGTATACGACGAGTGTGCATCGGGCGCGAGTCAGGCCCGGCACTGACCAGCAGTGCAAAAACTTCGTATTTTTACCTTTCAAGCCCCGTTTTGACCATTCTAATCTAATATTTTATATCTTTGGATCGTAATTTTGATTATATTAGCATTATAAGTTATAATTATCATGATTTAAAACTTTAATCTTGTTTATGGATTAACTTTTCACGGTTTATAATGGCAATTCCTGATTTACCTATTCTGAGTCTATTGGTTTTCAATCCAATTTCTTCCATGTCTTTTAACCTCAATTCACTTATTTTGATTTAATTATCAATATTTATCATAATTTAGAAATCGGGACATTACAAAAAACATCAAAAAGATTTTTTTTAATTTTTTGATAATTGAGTAATTTATAATATAAAAAATAAGAATATATAGATTAATGTTTCCTATATTATGGGTGTATGATAGGACTGATAGCCCCAACCATACGAGAAAGCCAAAAAAGTAGATGAAATGATTCTTCTTCTCAAACACTCGAGACAAATCAGGTAAAATTACTCAAAAGATGGAAAAAAATACCTCCGATGAATATTAATGCTACATGCTCAACTTGAAAATATAGTTCTAAATATGTTTTGTAAACATGCATTTTGATGCGTGGTGCCGGCTGCTGTTGACTGTTTGGGAACTCTGTCAGAAGAAGAAAGGAGGAAGAAGGGATTTGGGGAGGGGAGATTCTGACAGAGAGATGAAGCAAAGGGGAAAATGGGGAACAGAACACAGTTTCAGAGGGGATTAGGAAGTTCGAGATCCTTCATTCATGCCCCCCAATGAGCACAGTTGTGGGCTTATATATAGTGTTGGGCTAGCGCCCATGTCTTCACATGGCCATAACAGAAAATAATAAGAAGCTAAAAATAATAACACAAAATAGTAACTGTATACATGTGTAGGGAGATGGAATAACAAGTTGAAACAGAAAAAAGTAATAGCTATATGCACGTACAATCTATCTCTAAATTAAATGTAGTCTTTGAATTTAGGGGGGCTCGAGTGACGTAAGTACTTCATTTGGTAGTAGACAGGTGATGTGGTGGTGAGGCTTCTGAGGGTGTTTTGATAAGTCCCATAACATTACCGTTTCCATAAAAAAGAACTTTATTTTCAAGGTTGAACGCTAAAAAATCTTGACGGAGTTCAACAATAGCCTCCCATGTGGGCTCTTCGGGTGCCTGCGTACTCCATTGAATGAGCACTAGTGAGAGGAATTGATTGTGGTGTAGAACCTTCTGAAATCTTTGGGTTGTAGGAGGGCTGGGAGTCCAAGGCTGTAGTGGGTAACTCAAATTGATACTCATGATCACCCCGGCATTGTTCGAGTAGGGCAACATGGAATACATTATGTATTTTAGGCTGTGCTGGCAACTCTAGTCGATAGGTGACGACTCGCACTCGCTTTAATATACGAAAGGGCCCATAATAGTGCTTGGTGAGTTTGTTGGACTGTCAATAGGTCACCGATGATTGGCAGTATGGTTGGAGTTTCATGTAGACCAAGTCTCTGATCTAAAATTCTTTATCAATCATCAGGGATCCGTTTGATTCTTCATATGGAGCTACGCCTTTTACAGATTGGCCTTGATAGCCGCAAGAGCATTGGAACGATTAGTAAGCAGTTCGTCAATGGACGTAACGGGAGAGGTGCCTTGGACGTAGTTGATTACAGATGGAGGTGGATGCCTGCATATGGCCTCATAGGGATTTTGATGGAAGAATGTCAAACTGTATTGTAACTCCATTTTTCCCACTATAAGTACTGGACCGAGGAAGCAGGGGGTCCAGCGGCGAAGCAACGTAGGTAGTCTTCCAGGTAGCGGTTAAGCACTTTGGTTTGCCCATCCATTTGTGGATGGTAAGAGCTGCTGGTGGATAATCGGGTGCCTTGGGATTTGAAGTGCTCCTTTCAAAATACACTCATGAAAATTGGATCCCAATCAGAAACGATGTCAGCGGGAAAGCCGTGCAGTCAATAGATATCTTTGACAAAAATTTCAGTAAGGTGAACAGCTGTAAAATGTGTTCCGAGGGGTGAGAAATGGGAGTATTTGGAGACGAGATTGATCACAACCAGTATAACGGTCTTGCCGTGTGAAGGAGGAAAATCTGTAATGAAGTCCGTAGAGAGGGATTCTCATATCTTATCCGGAATGGGCAGTGGTTGAAGCAGTCCTTACGGAGTCATATTAATGGGCTTGACTTGTTGGCATACCCGGCAGTTGGAAACAAAATCCTGCACCTCCTTATGCATCTGCGGCCAATAAAACTTGGCTGCTATTCAGGAAAGAGTTCGCTGAACTCTTGCATGTCCTCCAAGAGGGGAATCATGGCACTCATGCAGTATCAGTTCTTGTAGGGCAGAATCATCCAGGACCAGGATTCAATTTTTGTAGAAAATGAGTCCATCTCGTCAAACATAGCTTGCATGATCCCCTGAGTGTTCCTGATGGCTTTGGCGAATTGAGTTGAAGTTGGGTGCTGTAGATAATATTTTCACAGAGCCGATAATAGTGTAAATACTGGTTGTGATACCGATTGTAGAGCCAAACATGATCCAGTCGAGATTATGGATAGGGCATTGGTTGGTTCCTTTTCTTGGCTTGACTGGTAGACAATTTTAAAATCAAATCCTATTAATTTAGTAATCCACCACTGTTGATTTGGAGTATGTATTGGTTGTGTCAGTAGTTCCTTGAGGGGTTGATGGTACGTTTGGATAACGAACTTGTCGCCCAATAAATACCGTCGCCATTTCTTCATAGCCTCAGTGATAGCACATAGCTCCTTCATGTAGGTGGAGGAAGCTTGTAGCTTCGGGCAGATTTGTTTATTGAAGAAAGCATTGGGGTGGCCATCTTGAAGTAGGATGGCTTCGATGCCCTATCTAGGCGCATTTGTCTGAATCAAGAAGGGTTTGGAGAAGTCAGGTAGGGCCATCACTGGGTGGATGTGAGAGCATCTTTAAGGGAGTTAAAGGCGTGCTCAGCTTCTAAAGTCCACAAGAAGGAGCGTTTTCGTAATAATTGGGTCAAAGGAGCAGAGATTTGGACATAACATTTAAAAAATCACCGGTAATACTCGGCTAATCCTAGAAATTCATGAAATTGTGTAACGGTGATAGGTGTTGGCTAGCCCCAGAAACCCACACAATCGTGTAATGGTGGTAGGTGTCGGCCAACCTTGGACAACCTCAATTTTGGCTGGATCCACCACCACTCCTTGCTCCAAAATAATGTGACCCAAATAGGACAGTGAAGTTCGCCCAAATTCACATTTGGATTGTTTAGCAAAGAATGTATTAGCACTCAAGATGTGCATAACCTATACAAAATGATTGAGCTGTGTGTCCCACGACGTGCTATACACTAATATATCATCAAAGAAAACCAGCACAGACCGCCTTAGCATTGGATGGAAGATCGTATTCATTTTAGACTGAAATGAAGAGGGAGCATTATACAATCCTAAGGCATGACCAGGAATTTGTAATGTCCTTCATGAGTGCGGAAAGTCGTTTTGTGGACGTCTTCAGCATGAACGGGCATTTGGTGATACCTCACTCACAAGTCCAGCTTGGAAAAAACCTGAGCCCCAGACAATTCGTCCAGTAGCTCATCCATTGTTAGAATGGGGAATTGGTCTTTAAATGTAATAGCATGGAGAGCTCGGTAATCTACACAAAATGCCAACTCCCATCCTTTTTCTTGACAATACTGGCGAAGAAAAAAGGCTGGTGCTGGTTCGGATTATACCCTCGTCTAACATTTCTCAGATCAGTTCCATTTCTGCCTTTTAGAAGTGGGGGTATTAGTAGGCTTTATGTTTACTTGTTCTGTGTTTGGTTTTAGTGGAATGCAATGATCGGTGGAACATTGTGGGAGTAACCCATGTGGAATTGAGAAAACATCGGTAAATGCTGGAGGAGGCAACAGAGAGCTGTGAGGATGGGGGGAAATGTTGGAGGGTAAATGATTTGGAGAGGGAATCGAGGAGGAATTAGTTTCCAGTGAAGGGTCAAAAATAGGTGTGATTGTTAGTTTGATATAGGTGGCGGCAAAATTGGTCATCTGACTACGTCGAAGCTGTCCCAATGTCGTGGATGAAATGGTGGCTGATTGGAGTTCGTGTAAAGTGAGCTGTGTTACGACATAATCATAACTCATTCATAAGGCCTTATAATCAAGCAGCACAGGGCCAATGGTGGCTAGCCATTGCACCCTAAATATCTCATCAGTCCCATACATAGGTAATAAGTAGAGATCCATCTGAAACATTGACTGGTCCAGATTAACGGAGACATTGGAGCATATGCCTTCTTAATGTAGGGAGTCCTCGTTACCAAATATGAAGCTAAGATGCTGAGAAGGCTCAATGGTCAGCCCTAGATTTTTAGCCAGCTGAGTTTGAAAGAAGGTATGAGTGGAACCACTTTCCACTAAGATAACCACTGATTGGCCAGCTACTTGGCCTTGCAGGCGCATTGTGGAAGGGACAAAATGGCCTTCTAGAGCATAAAGAGAAATGGTTGGGGGTAGCAGTGGGTGTTGGAGGAAGGGATTCTGAGTCAAGTGGACTTACTATCGGTTGTTCCTGAACAATGGCGTCGTCCACAAGTAGCGGTATCATCCCTGAAGGAGTGCCTTCATCTTTTGCTAGCATACACAGGAACTGTGGAGGGTTATAGTGATGGCTCGGTGTAAATTTTTATCGTGATTGAATCACAACCCTCGGTCATGCCGAGATGCCATTTCAGCCGGAGTGAGTTTATTTATAGGTAATATTGGAGGAAGGCCAGAAGAAGTAGTAGAAGAAGACTGTAGCAGCATTGCCATATTATGATTGGGATGGTTAGAAGTTGGTGGCCAGTGGGTAGGTCTGTATCAAACTTTTCCTCCATCAACTTAGTCATGTCGATAGCCTCTAGTAGAGATATGAGTCTCAGCAACAAAAGCTCCTGTCGTATATCGTCCCTTAGGCCTGAAATAAAACAGTTCAATAGATTCATAGTAGTGAGACCAGTAGTGTGCATGTAGAGTGCCTCAAAATCTGTCAGGTAGGTAGTGACAGTAGAGGTTTGCTGAAACTTGTAGAGCATGGCTTTTGGGTTTGAGTACGTGGACAGCCCAAATTGCAGCTCCAGGTCACGAGAAAATAATTCCTTGGTGGAAAGTTATCTGGTGGAATGTATCCATTGGTTCCATTAGAGAGCTGAGCCAGTCATGTAAAATGTAGAGATTGTCGATTTCTACTCTGGTGGGGTTCCATGATAATGGAAGAGGCGTTCAATTTGAAAAATCCAGCCAAGCACGTTATCCCCAGAGAAAAAGCGATTTTGAGCTTGGGTAGATGAACAGAGATAGCTAGTTGGAAATCGGTTGCTGCATGTGGGAAGAGCGGTAGGGTATGAGGAAATTGGTGGTTAAGGGAAGCAGAAGTCGTCAGAAACGATGGGGGAGTGGGTAGCAATGGCGAATTTACTGGTGGTGAGGGTGATTTGTCAAGTCGAAGTAAAATCTCAGAGAGGGATTTTTGTATATGCTCAGTCCTAGAAGTATTAGAGGTAATACCTTCACCGTGTTATTGTACGGTCACCACTACCTCCTTCGGATCCTTTGAAATGCTTGACATAATGTCTTTGAGGGCCTTGTATCGCATTGTCATTCCCTTTGTCATTGTCACAATGGGAGCACCAATTGATGTGTGGCATTGACTGCTATTGGCCGTGTGGGAACTCTATGACAAGAAGAAAGGAGGAAGAAGGGATTTGGTGAGTGGAGATTTTGACAGAAAGAGGAAGTAAAGGGGAAAGGGGGAACAGAACACAATTTTGCCTTCCAACGAGCACAGTGGTGGGCTTATATATAGTGTTGGGCTAGTGCCCATGTCTTCACATGGCCATAACAGAAAATAGTAACTGTATACATGTGTAGGAAGATGGAATAACAAGTTTTTTTTTTTTTTGGTAAGTAGATGGAATAACAAGCTGAAACATAAAATAATAATAGCTATATGCACATGCAATCTATCTCTGAATTACATGTAGTCTCTGAATTTAAGGGGGGTCCAGTGACCCGAGTACTTTGTTTGGTAGTAGACGGGTGATGTGGTGATGAGGCTTCTGAGGGTGTTTCAATGAGTCCAGTAACACATTTGAAGTAGATATAACTAATAAATTTGATCGCATTCTTACAAATGACTCACTAATATTTTTTAGATACGCTTTAGAAATTTCTATTGACGATAAAGAAAATTTTTAATAATTTTCTAAAGCTTACTCATGTAGTAATATTTTAAAAATATATAATTATTAAATTATTATTTTATAAATTTATGAAATATAAATATGTTTATTTGATAAATAATAAAATTTTGATCTAAGACATGATCATATTTTATTTATTATATTTTAAATATATTTTATTTAAGTCATCTAATATTTTTATATAAATTCTAAATTCTATATATTTGATGTGTCTCTGGATCCAAAGTATTGAACAAATTAGGGAGCCGCCAAACTTGAGAGATCTATCAATATGGGTTTAGTCTTTGTTATTATAAATCTGATCCTACACACCATAATTTTCTAACATATATTATTTAAAATTCAAGTCAGTAATCTTTTCAATGGGTAGAGAAAGATAGAAGCATGAAGATGAATGCGTGGATGTAAGAGTGTTTGTGGATTGAGTATATAGTGGAGGATTGGGCTCCATTTGGTGTTAGAAGGAGTGAGCGGCTTTTTAGACGATATAGTTGCAGAGTAAGTGGCTGTATCATCTACTACTCTTGGAAAGACTGTTCTACAGTCATTGGGGAGAGGATTTCTTTTTCTTTTTCATTTCCCTTCCTGTTAAGAATAAGCGTAGTAATTCGAAAAATTCTCCCTGTTCTTGTTGGGAGGGCTTTTCTGATATTTTTGCCTGCCCTGAGGCCAGTTAGACTATTGTAATTGGGTCGTTACTCCATGTGTTATTTATTTCCTTTTGAATTGTATGTTTATTGTTGTAAACGTGTGCTTTATAAAAGGAATTAATGAATGAAACTTCCTGAGTATTTTTTGTCTTCATTAGATGGATCCAATATTCTTATATGGTTTGAATAGTTTAATCACTTAAATGCTACTTTTTATTGTATAACTTCTGATAATCTGATAATTCGGACCACTGACAATTTAATCTTCTAACAATCCGAGTCATAGTAATTTATCCCGAATCCTTGGTTAGGATGTAAATTAATTGACTTTGTCTCCAACTGGTCAAGGCTGCATGCTGCCAGCTTGCTATCTTGGAAAGCGGTGTGTTAGGGCATTGTAATCTGCGATGCATTGTAGACTCATCAATTTGGGCTCCAAAGCTATCATTGGTCAACAGATTGCACAGGGAGGAGTAGCTCTAGGCCATCGTTACTAGCTTGGTAAAACTGACATGCCATAGTACTCTCTGGTTTGGGTACGAGTCTTAGCCATTATGAGGATGTGCCTCTTCGATACCTGTGAATGACGCCGTTTATGTGCCAAGGCTTTGACTATTAAAATTCTGGGCCTCAACAATTTCTGCACTTCTTTAGTCCTTGAATTGTTTTGGTAATATCTTGAATTTCTGTTTAAATTATTATAATATTAATTGTGATTTTGGGTAAGTTGAACATAATAAAAATTAATTAAATATTATAATATTTTAAAGTATATTTTGATCAATTGAGTTTGCGCTCGAGGTGCGTTTGAGTATCGATTTAGATTATAAAATAAAAAAAAGTAAAAGAGAATATAATAATAATAATAATAATAATAATAATAATAATAATAATAATAATAATAATAATAATAATAATAATAATAATAATGAAGAGGCAGGAAGGAGAAAAAGAAAAAAAAGAAAGAGAAAAGAAAAAGAAAGAGGGAAGAAGGAGAGAAATGAGAAGGTGGCAGAGGCACAATGGTCGACCAATGTCGCCAGAGGAGTCGACACCAAGAGCGGAAGCTGATGGAACCTTCTCTGTGATTTTCCTTTTGATATATGTAGTGGTGTGAATGAAGAAAGGAAATTGTGTGCCAATTGGAGGAGCTGCCAATGTTGTTGGAGGAGATGCTTGAAATTGAGGGAAATAAATCCTTCATTTTTCTTTGTTAACGCCGTTTTGTATTTGCATATGCCTATTTGGAGGAAATCAGCCAAAATTTCAGTGGAGAGAGGAGGAAAAGAGGAGGCGCAAAGGTAGAGATGAAGAGGAAGAGGAAGATGGAGAAGGAGGGGGAGAGAGAGAAAGACAAGAGAAAGAGGGAGAAGTAGGGGGTGCGAAGAGGGAGAGATGCAAAAAGAGGAGGAGGCGGCATAAGTGGTGGTGCACGGTAGAGAGAAGGTGCATTGGGAAGGACGGCGATGGCTAGCCGATCGGCGCGGCAGTGGCAGGTCGGCATGGCGGTGGTTGAGTAGCATGGAGGAGAGAGAGACCGCAGAGGTAGAGAGAGGACGCGCCAATAGGAGAGAGAAAATATCCAATTCGGATACTTTGGATCATCATTTATTCAGATCTGCGGAGTATAAAGTCGAGACAAGTATTTTCTAACCATATTTTTTGACTAATTTTATATCTAATATATTTTTATTTTAATTTAGAGATTTTAAACTCATGGGTGCACTTTTAATTAACACGTTTATTTTCTTGTACATGCATGACATTTTTACTAGTTGATCGAGGTGTTTGTTCTGTTTCTATTAATGTTTAAAGATTTTATATATTTTTTTAAAAAATGGATAATTTTCAGACACATATTTATATAAGTATGCGTATATGGAAAAGTATGTGAAATTTCTATAAGTTATGCATTTTTATATGCATATGTCGGGTTTTGGTCATTATATTTAAATTTGGATATTTTGGTTAGCTCATGGTGGGGAGATATTTATTATTTAAAAATCTCTTTTTATCGATAGGAAAAGCTTGGAGTAGTGATTCTTTCATTTGGATAATTTAATTAAATATTATAATATATTTGAATGTCATAATATATCTGAAAAGTTTAAGAATTACATCTAAAGATATGGGTAGCAAAATATAGTGAGTAATTTTACTTATGAGAGGCAGAGTACATAGGTGGCCAAGCATACTAGCTTAATTTGTATTTGATATGGTTAAGGTTATCAGGAGTATGTGTAATAATTCTTTAAGTTAGTTTTTAAATAATTAAAATTTAAATTTGGTATATGATTTGTATTTATGTATAGATTTATATTGGACTTTAATTTGGACTTGGACTTTGGACTTGGATTTGAGATTCGCTGATTTTACCCACAGATGGGTCTTGATTTGTCTCGTACAAATAATTTTAACTATATGTTTTATTATGAACCTTTGGATTATCTATTGTGATACTGTTTTGACTTCTGTGTATATCATTGGATCATCTAGCTATCAGATTCTATCTCAAAATACGAGTTGAACGGGCCTTAGACTTGAACTTAGACTCGGATTGAACAATTTCTTATTGGAATCGGTTTGGATCACTTATATATATATATCTGTATATCCGATGAGGACTGTTTTATGATTGAACATTTATTTTAGATTGAAAATTTTAATTTGAGTATAAGACTACAATTAGATTTTGGATCTTGGATTTCTATTGGATTTAGATATTGGATTTTATTTTGAATTTAATGAATTGATTGTTGTATCGACAACTTAGATTTATATTTCTTTTTTGATTTTGCTATTTATTCTTCGACCATTCCTCTGATTTATTTTGACCAGTTTGCTCGTATGTGATACTTGTTCGATTTTAGACTCATGTTTTAGCGAACTATTCCCGCATAGAGAGAGAAGCTCTGCCTTCTCTCTTCCCCAAATCTGAACCCTTTGCCCTTGCCTTGTTTTCCCGCCTCCGCCTCCGCTTTCTCCCAGCTCTCCTCCCAAATCTCCCCTCCCCCCTTCTTCCTCTTCCGCAGGCAGAAACCCTGTTGCCCCACTCTCGTCCCTCTTCACCCTCTCTCCCTCAATCGCCTTCTCTCTGTTCTTCCCCCCCTTTGATCCTCCCTCCTTTGCTTTCGGCCCTCTGCTGGTTGCTGGGAGTTCCAGGACTTGCGGCCCTGTTCGAGAATCTTTCCCTTGTGATGCTCATGGTGCTCCACCTCAAGTAGAACCAACCTCCTTTGGGGCCCCTTCTCTTCCTTCTGCCGCTGCGAGCGTTCCCACAGAGTCGGACTCTATCCCCTCACACTCGTGAACTGACGTCGTCAACAAGGACAACAATCCCCCAGGTACATCGCTTAAGTATTTCCGTCCCCCCTGCCCTTCTGGCTCTACTGTAGAGATCTTTCCCCCTGCTGAAGTCATTCAGCAGGGTGACGAGGATTGAAAAGATTCTCTTGTGGGTTACTTCTACGAATCTCCCATAAACTTCTACATTGTTAACCACATTGCCCGAAAAATTTGGGAAAAGTTTGGGTTATCCCACGTTGCCGAAATAGATAACGGCTTCTTCCTATTTCATTTTTCCAGTGCTGCTCAAATGCAGAAATGCCTAAATCATGGTCCCTGGACCCTTGCTGGGCAGCCTTTCTTTCTCAAGAAGTGGTCCTCGAACCAAATTCTCACAAAAAAAAATCATAACACCTTCCCTATCTGGATTCATCTGAAAGGGGTGCCGGTGCAGTTCTGGACTCCCCTGGGACTCAGCTGGATTGCCAGCGCCATTGGTAAGCCCCTACAATTAGATCCTGCAACCGCCAAGAGGGACCACCTTAAGGTTGCTCGTATCTGTATGGAAATCCCTGCCGCTTCCCATTTTCCAGATTGTATCAAAGTCAATCTGGGTACAATAGTTGGCTCTTTCCAGGGAGTTGATGTGGTGATGGAGTACCCCTGGAAGCCTAGTCAAGGGGAATCTATCCCTGCTCCACATCGCTCAAAGTCCCCGAGGAAATCCCCCTCTAAACCCAAACCTTTTGGTTGCTTTCCACCTTCTGCTCCAGCAGGCATGGTCCAGGAAGGCTTAAGACCAAAGGCAGTGGCTACCACTGCTGAGGTTAGAGTGTAGACAGCTAGCACTGTGCCAACCTCAAATGCTTTCGCAGCCCTGCAAAATCCGGAGGACTCCATTCTGCCGGAGGAGCCTCAGGGCTTTCCTCCCCCTGATTCAGATAGTAGAAGCAGAGATCAAAATTTTCCTGCTTGCGATCCTCCCATTCTTAAAGAGGTCAAACTGGTTGAGATCCCCATTGGTCCCTCCTCCACTAATCTCTACAACCACCAGAAGCTCCCGTACGTCTAAGCGGGTGCTGGTTGAGGAGCCCCTTGTTCTGAAAGAAAAGGACATCGGGCCACCCTCGATGAAACAAACTATAAAGAACACTAAGGGGGCTAAAAAGAAAATTCCCCCCTCCCCCACACCAAATGGTTAGTGTTGCTTGTTGGAATATTCGGGGGTTAAATGGGGCCCCCAAAATCCAAGACGTCAAGCAATTCATTTTGTCCTCAAAATGTCTCATTGTTAGTCTTGTCAAAACTCGGGTTAAGGAAAATAAGGCTGGCCTTATTTCCAAAATGCTGATGCCTTCCTGGAATTGGGAGTGGAATTACTCTGACAGCCCTTCTCGCCGCATTTGGGTTGGTTGGGATGAAAATTTTGTTGATTTGAGTGTCTTGAAAAAAACTGCTCAAATCATCCATTGCAAAGCAATCAAT
>JAOVVI020003420.1:0-16703 GCA_028571085.2 Nepenthes alata | reverse complement strand
GAATGATTCTCTCTCACCGGTGGTGCACTCCTCTCTTTTCCTTCACCCTTAGATCTTACCTCCTTACACTCTACCGTGCTCAGATACTCTCCCTCTCACTCTCTTGCATGCCCAGCATGCGTATATATAATGGTCTGACTGGAGACCTTCAACCAATAGGCGAGTTGAGTGTGGTCAAATGCCTGCCACCTGCTCTGCAACTTGCCAACAGCTTTATCCATCAACTCTGCAACATGCTGCCTGCACAGACGGTGCACGTGCAACAGGCCTGCTCTCTGCTCTGCTGTCCAGCAACTTGTTGACAGCTATCCACGACGTCCTCAGTCGTTACTGCAGTCAAGTCTCTTGGCCGCCTATATCCATTGGCTATCACAAGAGTCTTCTGGTGTTTATTGGTTGATTTCATACCAGTAATACCAACTGGTGAATTCTTCATTCCCAGCCGGTCAACATGTTGACCGAAAATCCAAAAGCGCTCAAACATTTTCTACTCCGAAAATACTATAAGGAAATTCTCTCCCAATTTTTTTTCCAGCCTTAGCCGGTCAACCTTCCATTGACCATCATCCACAGCCATCCGGTCAACATTCCTATTAACCATGTTTGCCACCCGTCCGCCATCCAGCAGCACTCAGACGGTCAACCTCCTGTTGACCGGATTCAGCTGGCTGTCCGCTGGTCAATTTTTATTGACCAGTTTTGCCTTCCAGCCGATCAACATTCGTTGACCGGCTAATACACCCTGATAACAAACTAGTTTGTTGAATCACCCTTAAGAGAGTGACTTACCCCAACAGTTTTGGTAGTTGGTTTTGGAGTAGGGGTTCTAACTTTGGTGGTCTTAGTGGGACAATGGGTCGGGCCACATCTTGCTGAGAGTGATCTTAGCGAAATGGAGGTGGTGCTTTGAAATCCTCCACCATTCAATGAGACTTCACTAGGCACGAAAAAGGTAAGCACTCAGGAGAGTTGTGACCACCTCTTGTTTCCTTCGTAGGTCGTCCATTTCCCACTGTAATTGTTGGAGTTGAGTGATTTTTTCATGGAGGCCTTACAATTCTTTAGTCATTCATTCTCTGATACCAGTTAATGCAGCAAACAGTAGGTGGGATTTTTTATTAAACAGAGGGACATGCAATACTAGCTACCTAGAATTCACTCAATCAATCTATAGAATCAAATAATCATAAAACTTGAATGCTAATACTTGATTAATAGTCAAAATCTTTCTTTTATAAGTAAACTAAGCTTTTTTAAATAGGAAACTAATCTTAGGATTAATGGGTACGAGGGGTGATTAGGATCTAAGAACTTAATATGTAGTTAAAGATATTAAATAATACCAACAAGGACAATTGTGGGTGGAAGCCGAGAGCTTTAAATGAGTAGTTGAGTGATACAGTCATAATTAAAAATAATTAATTTATTGATAATACAATTACTATATATAATGACATGATAAATATTTGTGACGTGGTAAATAGCATTCAAAATTTCACCCTCAACCATCAAGTTTGGATGATGAAGCCTTAATTAAGGATTAACTATCTTAAATTACTCTACGGATACCTTGGGCCATCTCCTTGGTCGGCTCAAGAAGATTAAAAATATAAATAATTAATTATTTAATTTAATTATATAGGCTATCCTAAAATTTTATAAATTAAAGGTAATTCATTCGATTAATATAATATATTTTATTATCAACTCGTGTTCTAGAATTTTTTTAAAACTCTAAATTTAATTTTGTGGATTCTAAATATTACCTTTTATTCTCAATTGTCAACTTACTTTCGTTAAATTAATTCAAAATTTTATATTATTTCACTTCTCTCAAAATAATTCTTCCTATTCCAAATGGTAGCAATCGGTATCAAAGTTGTGGCAAGTTGTTGAAGAGAATGACTGAATAATATCTTAAAGCACAACCAAAGAGAATGTAACCTTTGTAATATTGAGATATCTAAATTAATGAGGCAAGCCCAACAATTACAACAATGTCTTGAGCACATAAAGGCATGTGGGCAACTTGGAATATCCCGAGAGTATGATTTAAGATTGACCAATAAAGAAAAAAATCTTTTCCATGATGACTACCAATTGATTTTTGTGGAGGAGAGTGTATCCATTTTTCCTCCTTAAAGAAAATTCAAACATTATTAAGAATTATAAAGTTACAAAATTAAGATTTCATAGTTAAAGAAAAGCTCTTATCTGACAATTTTATTAATTAGATGAATATAATCAAATACGTTTTTGAACTCAAAGAGACAATAGATCTAGTAAGGGTAAAACTTGTGGTAGTCAAATTGAAAAAACATGTTTCTATATATTGTGAGAACATACGAAAAAGACAAGCTTTAAAAAGAAAGAGCAAAATTCAAATATGAAAAAAAATAATAAAAGACTTTTAAAAAAAAATTGCTAGAAAATTTTAAGTAAAACTTATTTCTCAAATTACATAATTACTACCAATAGGGATTGCCAATTGTGAATTATGCTCATCATTTCTAGAAACTCATAATGTATTGTGAGACGTGAGAATCGGAAAAGCAATCTATTGCTTAATACTTAGTGGGCTTCAAAGGGAGATATGAAATATGGTAAATTTACAACCATATTGGAGCATAGAGGATATTTAGAAGTTGGCCATAAAAGTAGAGAAACAACTCGAAGAGACGTACGGATGAGGAATTGCCAAACCAATCCATCCAAGAGGCCCCTCGACCAACTAACCTTAAGGTCCCAACCGCTCGGTGTAAGGCCAAACCAGCTCAACCGGAAGGTTCCTCAATGAACTAGCCTTAAGACCCCATCCATTTGGCACCAACTTTGAGAACTAAGCGACTAAATTTTGGCTCAATCCGAACATGCAATCACCTATTGTAGGTGTCTAAATGTCAAGAAATTGGTAACATTACTTCAGATTATACAAACCTCCTCATTGTCACTCTTGTGGAGGAAGAAGTGCAAATGGACGAAGAACCATACCAAAAGGAGACCATTGAAGATATCACCTATGTGGATGAATAAGAATTTCTTGTAATATAGTATGGTTTCAAAAATGAGATTCTTCATCTTGATACATTTGATTATATAAGAAATAATATCTTTCATTCTTGATGTATGACATATAAAAAGTTATATAACTTTATCATAGATAGCAAAAGTTGTATTAATATAGTGTTTATTACTATGGTAAACAAATTCAAGTTACCCATAAAAAATTACTCAAACATCTTTAAGTTTTTTAGCTATACTGAGGCAAAGAGATATGTGTGGATAAGAAATGTTTGATTGCCTTTTCAATGGGAAAATGGTATAAAGATGAAGTATTATACAATATCATACCTATAGATGCTTTCCATCTCCTACCCATACAACCTTGGCAATCTGATCAAAGGTCCACTCATAATGGATTAACAAATAGGTTCTTTTATATATTAAAAAAAAGGAAAATGAGTTACTTTGACTCCTGTGTCATACTCAAAATTTTTGAAGGACTAGTAATGGTGAAAATATTTTTTATCATTTTTGAATGTTGAGCAATTTTTACAAGAAATTGAAAATCCATGTGATCAAGATGGCAGTATGAACCCGATTGAATGCCTAATCATTATCCGGCCCATTTTAAAAGAATTCTTAGATATTACTCTAGGGATCGACCCCAAGCTTATCACCCCTACGAGATATCAAGCATTGCATAGAATTTATCTTGAAATTAAAAATTTTAAATAGACTAGCATACTAAATAAATCCTAATGATCACGAGGAATTATAATGGAAAGTGGACAATGTCTTATTGAAAGGAATAATAGTCTCTCAGTTGCCCCAAATTTGGTTGTTTTAAAGAAAAATTATATAATTGTAGAGTCGTTAATAAAATCACCGTCATCTATTGGTTTACAATCCCTTAATTATACAATGTTTTGGACAAACTTCATGGAGCAACTATCTTTACAAAGATTGGCATATAAAGTGGCTATCATTAAATTTGGATAAAACCTAGGGACGAGTGAAAAATTACTTTCAAAATACAAGAAGATTCGTATAAGTGGATAGTCATGCTATTTGGATTAGCTAACACCCCATCTACTTTCATGTGGTTCATTGATCATATCTTTAAATTTATTATTGAAAGATTTATGACGATATATTTTGATATTATTTTAATTTTTAACAAGGATGAAGTGACATATCAAGTACACCTCCGGCAAAGCATTCTTGGTTCCCTAAGAGCCATGGCTGTATGCCAGTTTGCACAAATGCCAATTCTTTGCTAATACTTTTATTTACCTCAGTTTTGTTTTCTAAAGTCAGGGAAAAAAGGTAGATCCAATGAGGACTAAATCTATACTAAGTTGGCCAACACCGATCATTTTATAAAAAAAAAATTAGAGTTTTTATGGCTTGATTTCTTTTTTACTAACAATTTATCAATGACTTTAGCATGGTAACTACTTCTGTAACCAAATGCTTGAAGAGGAGCTCATTCAAAAGGATGGTGGAGATGGATACTAGCTTTGACCAGGTAAAACACCTCCTAATTATGACCCTAGTCTTAGTGCTTTTCAATTTCAACAAGATATTTGACATTGTAATGCATCTAATATTAGCATTAGTGCAATTCTTGTATATGAAAGAAGGCCCATTACATATTTTAGTAAAAAATTTAATGAATCTAAAAAAAGTATAACTTCTACGATAAAAAATTTTATACCATCATACAAGCTCTTGAACAATAGAGTCACTGTTTGTCACTGAAAGAATTTATTCTCTTCTTCAATCACGAGTCACTAAAATTCATTAACAAACAACAAAACTTAATTCAATATGTGCCTTTCGAGTTGAATTCATTTAATCCTATGATCTTTTCATAAATCTAAAACTTAAAATAAGGTGGATGACGTTTTTTCTCCTCAATAGCTATCTATTTAAAGGAAAACAACTTTGTGTTTCTTATGAGATGCCATCTTGCAACAAGTTCATGTGGATAGATTAGCAAGGTACTTTTGTCGAGACCAAACTCTAGCACTCACATAAGAAAGATTATTTTGGGTTAAGATTGTTCAAGATGTCAAACAACTTATTGAATGATGTTGGATGTATCATATAACCAAAACTCATAGCCAAAATATGGAATTATATACACTCCTAATTTCCATTGCTCAATGGGAACATATGAGTATTGATTTTTTTACTTGAGTTATCACGAATATAACAAAACAAAGAGTCTATTGTGGTGGCAGTTAACTGATTTTTCAAAATGACATATTTTTTTTCTATGTAACCGAATGATAGATACTTCAAACATTATGAATTTATACTTTCAAGAGATAGTAAAGTTTCATTGAGTTTTAAAAATAATTACTTCAGATAAGAATTCCTAGTCCGTGATATATTTTGAGTGCATGCTATGGAGAAAAAATAGACTCTCAAATTCAATACATCTTTTCACCAGTAAACAAGTAGACAAATGGATATTGTCAATCAGTGATTTAAAAATTTATTAAAAAGGCTTGTTAGAAAAAATATTTGATAATGGGACTTAGCACTTATATAAGTTGAGTTTGCCTATAAATAGTCCCAAAGTGAATCCATAGAAAAAAGGCTATTCGAGATAGTTTAGTGCAATAATCCATTTAGCTTGATTGATTTTACTTCAATCTTATTGTCACTAACTTTTAGGAAAGAAGAAGAAACCCGAGCCCAATAAATCAAAAAAGTACATTTCGATGTCAAAGAACACATAGTTAAATAAATAACAAAGTATAAAAGTCAAACAGGCAAGTACTAACGGGTATAATAATTTAAGAAAAGTGACTTAGTTTGGGTTTACTTTTGAAAGGAATGGTTTCCTTTTGAAAAATTTTGTAAGCACCATTCAAATGTTGATAAACTATTGAAGGTTCTTAAAAGAATTGGTAACAGTACATATGAAGTACATCTTGCTGAAAACCATGGTATATCTTTAACTTTTAATGTCACTAATCTTCAATTGTTTATGAAGAAATCAACTTAATGATGAGTTTCTTCTAATTCCAAAAAAAAAAAAAACCGCTTTAATTAAAAATAATTATTTTATTAATATCATGGTCACTATCTATAGTAACATGGCAAATGTTAGTATTGTGACAAGCAACATTTAAAGATCCATCCTCAACTATCAAGTCTTAAAGAAGAAAGACAAATAACTTTATGTTAATTCACCTATACCTTGGGCCACCTCCTTTGATCAGCTCAAAAAAATTGAAAATAAAAATAATTTATTATTTAATTTAATTACCTTGGTTGTCCTAAATATATAAAAATTAGAGGCAGTTTATTTGATTAAATATAACATAATTCATTATCAATTTGTATCATAAAACTTTCTTAGAGCTCTAAATTTGATTTGATAAATTTTAAATCTTCTTCTATAATATTCTAAGTTTGATTTGGTAGATTCTCAATTATTAACTTGCCATTTGTTAAATTAATTTAAAATTTTTTAGTTGCATTTTATCTCAAAAACTCTGCTTCTAATTTTGACTCGCCTCACCAAGTGGGGAGGAAGGAGCTGCCTTAGAAAACATGAAGCATTTGCATAGCTGGGAGAGTTTATTAAGGAAAGGGGTAGTAGGGGAAAAGGGTTGGCCGTGGAGCTGAGCGGGTTAGAGGATTCTGTTCTGCGAAGTAGGATCTTTGCCCTAAATAAAGAAAAGTTCTTTTTTTTATTTTTTTTTGTTGTTTTGTGAAATTTGAAAACAAAAAAAAAAATACTTTTTCGAGGATGAAATCCTGCTCCGCAGAATAGAATCTCCTGCTCAATAGCTGAGAAAGGGGAGGGGGCTGTTGTTTTGTTGAGAATGGGAAACATACAGACTTAGATAAGTTACCTAAAGATTAATAAAAATATAAGAATAATAAATCCTTCTTTTATTAATTGTTGATGCATCATTCCATAAATGAAATAGAGAAAAGACTCATTAGACCACCATTTTTTTGCACTACTAGCGGGGTTTTAGGGGGCTCCCCTAAAAATGAGGGGAGACCCACCTATGTTAAGTTTTAGTCATTGGGTCAAGTATTCAGCTGACGAAATTTGATATTATTAAGAAAAATTAAAAATACATGGTAATATTTTTATCTTGTTTGATTTTTATTATATTAGTGTTATGATACTTTATCATGTTAAAAAAGTATAAAAAAAAAAGTATTTTGTACTATTTTTTATAAAATAAAATATAAATCATTAGATCATTGATAATCCAACAGTACAAACCTATATTAAAGGAGCTTCCCTGACTCTGTGGAGAGCAAACTCAGAGGGTTGCTTCTCATCTTCAAGATATAATCTTTCTGCCTCATTTTGAAACTATTGAATATAAATCTAGTAATTATAGAATTTTTTAGAAAATATATTTTAATTTTAATTTTTTTAATATTATATTTGAGTTGCTGAATTTATATTAAAGATTATATATGCATCCTTGCTGGGTGGACAGCCTCCTTAAAATAGAGAGAATACGAAATCTTATAACGCAGAGGATGCATTTTAATTTTTTTTTTTTGGAAAGAGGGTTCACCGAAATTGATTTCATAATAATGGCCCACTCACTCAGCACAGTTGTCATTGTTATTTAATTATCATGATGCCTCCTGGTTCCACCTCCTTCGTCGTCCTTCCTGCAGTCCTAACAAAAAATAAAATAAAATTTTAAGTAGAGTTGCAGATCATTCTCTTCCAAAACCGGGTTTTTTTAATTAATATATGAAACCCTCAAACATCAGACCGTTATTTTTCTACACCAAATTCCCTTGCCATCATTTTACTTGCCTGTCTTGTTCACTGCTAATCGCCACCATTCTTGTTTCCTTAATCTCTTTCTTCTACTTTTACACTATTATTTTATTTAAAAATTTATTAATACGTGCCTTATTCCTGTAGAAATACTCACCTCTGATCACCACCGGATGTTTGGATCCTAACCCTAGTTCCTTTTTTCTCTCTCTTTTTGTTTTTTTTGTTCCATTTCACCTTTTTTTCTATCGTCCTCTTCTCTATAAATAAGGCGGTTTTACTGTCGAGATACAGCTCTTTGGATCATAGCTAGCATCTGAATACAAAGACCAACACTCTTTTTCTTCAATTATTGCTTTTTCTTCTGCATTTTACAAGTGGGTTTTCTTCAAACTTCTTTCCTCTTTTCTTTCTTTTTCGTTAATGCTTTGTTTGTCCTCCTGGATATAGATTTTGATTCTCTTTCTCGTTGGATTTGGGATCAGCTGAAAATTGTTAGAGAGAAAAAGAGAGAGGAAGAAGAAGAAAGAAAAAGATGTCGAGCTGCATCGATGCGTCGTCTGAGAAACTCTGTTACATCCCTTGCAGCTTTTGCAATATTGTGCTAGCGGTCTGTCATCTGATTCTAATCTCTCTCTCCCCTCCCCCCCCCTCTCTCTCTCTCACTCTGTCTCTTTTTTGTCATAAAATATAAGAAGAGTTAGCTACCATTTTTTGTATTTTTCTAACATAGTTGCCTGTGCTTGTATTTTATGCATAATAGAACAAAGAAAGAGCATGCTAAGCATGTTATAAGGTGGATATTATCTTTTTATTTATTTCATATTTAGATAGAAATTTTTTAATCGCATATGGGTTCTGGGTTTTCTTTGTTTCTGTGCACAGTCAAATCTCCATGCTTGAAACCTTTCTTTTTCTTTTTCTTCTGCAATCAAAGAAAAGTCATAGCATGGAGGCCCCCAAGTGCAGAAGAAAGAGAGAGATAAAGAGTGAGAGAGTAGAGAGAGAGAGATTGCTGTCTAGTTTTCTTAAATTATACTGTATTTGCCCAATTTAGAGTCAGAAAAAAGCAAGACGAAGACTCTACCTTCATACTTTTCTAGTTCCTCACTCAAAAAAAGCTGCTTCTTCGTTATAAGAACCAAATCTACCAAGATCTGAGCTGAATCTAACTTCTCTCACTCTTCGTTTTCAAAAGGAAAGGAAAAAAAAAAAGAAGTGGGCTTCGAACAAAAACCTAAATTCTAATCTCCATTTCCCTTCGTAGTCCTTCGGATTCACTGAACTTGGCAAGAGAGCTCCAGCTTCTCCATTTTTTGAGTTCCAGATGTTTAAGGATTGTTCTTAATTCAACTCCTTCATCCCTCCATGGATCACAGCATTTATCAAATATATCTGTAAGTCAAGGTTTTCCAGTATGTCGATGATGTAATTTTGAGTTGAAATCATGCAGGTGAGTGTGCCATGCAGTAGCTTGTATGACATAGTGACCGTACGATGCGGGCACTGCTCAAATCTGTGGTCTGTCAACATGGCTTCCGCCTTTCAGTGCTCTCTCTACTGGCCAGATGTGCAGGTATGAAGGATTAATTTTCATGATCGCCACTTGTTTGATCTGTTCAAGTCCCAACTGTTTCATTTGATTTTAATTACTGTTCTTTTTTAATACTTACGACATTCAATTCAGAAATGTCATACTGCACTGGATCTTATTAATAATCTGTCATCAATTTTGCCCGGCGGAGAATTTAATGAAAATTGGTGCTTGTTATTTAGCTGGCTTCTGAAGAACTAGGGCTTTGAAAATCGATCCTCCTGCTCCTTCCTCTTCTGGGGCTCAGCGTATACGTCGATCTGTCAGCCGCCATAACCGTAAAAAAAAAATATATTTTTTGCCGTTTTGTGAGCTGGGATTTGCGGCCACAGTAGTATTTTTGACCAATCTTAGTAATCTACATGATGACTTCCCTCTTTTTCTCTCTCTCTCATACCCTCGGCTGTTCTTTAATAAAATAAAAGATCTGGGTTTTCGTGCTCTGATCTGATTGATGTCTGCTGATCTGATGGATCATGGGAGTCTAAGATTGTTTTCAATTTTCTTTTTCCTTTTTGGCTTTCGTCCACTGTTGCAGAAGCATATGAACAGAATTTGATCCTAGATAGATTTTCCATCAACTATCATACGCAATATTGTAAAATTTTGAATTATTGAGAAATATATGATTTAATGCATCTGTATATATTATTAAGATTTTTTTGATCATTTATTATGTATTTAGAATAACAAATTAATATCATAAACTAATATAATTATATCAATATATTATATCATCTTTTCTTAGTTATATATATATATATCTCAGGCTAGCCTCTTAAGGGCATTTATTTTCACCCAGTTTCCCTTGAAATGCCTGAACCTTAACTGCAACATTTGATTGATTTAAGTTAAAATAAAGTTTGAGTTTAAGACAATAAGTAATCGCCCATGTTGCTATTTTAATTGATTGTTTGTACTTAACACTAGATTTGTTTAACCTAGAAATTTCAAGTCCCTAAACAAGAATGATCTTCTCCTACCACGTCACTTTGTTTACTAAGAAACTTATTATTATTTGACTTAATTATCATGAATTTAAGATATAATAACGGCTTCTTGTATCTTATTCAAATTAAAATCATATATAATATCAAACATGTCTAACTGTTTTATAAATTTTACATATAATACAAGTTTTATACACCAAATTATCCTTTTTATAATTAAGAACTTTATTGATTAGGATTCTCTTATACATTAATTTTTCATAGGTACCGAATCACCACACCCCGGATTACAAGATCGATGTGGGTTCATCATCAAGGTGGTGTAACAACACGATTCCCTTGTATCCTGCAACACGTACTGCAGAATTTCCTGAGGAAAGAGTGGTGAATCGACGTGAGTTATTCCCCTTGCCACTTAGGAAACAGAAATAAATCTATTGATAATTTAATGATACTGAATATATCTTGATTTGAATTTTCAGCTCCTGAGAAGAGGCAACGAGTACCTTCTGCATATAATCAGTTCATAAGGTAATATACTTCATGATTTCATTTACTTGTCTTTCTTTTTGAGTGGAAGACTAAATAGACACTTGAATTACATATAGTTTAACAGATAATTAATATGAGGGAGTTATGTGAATGTGTAAGAATTATTACATTGTGCAGAGAGGAGATTCAGAGGATCAAAGCTAACAATCCAGATATCAGCCACAGGCAAGCATTCAGTACTGCTGCTAAAAATGTGAGTGCCTTAACAGAAAACATTGATTAATACTTCTTGATCTGTTCTTTTTTTTTTTTTAATTTATTTTGCTACACAGTAAGTTTGATTTATTAATTTTTTTTTTAAAAAAAAAAATTTACTTTGATGGGCAGTGGGCACATTTTCCTCATATTCATTTTGGATTGATGCTGGAGAGCAACAATCAAAGCAAGCTTGCATGATGAGGCAAGTTACTTGGCCTCTCTGTCTCCTTCTTCCTCAAACCTTTACTAACAAGAAACAGGATCGGCTTTGCTATATTACAATCCATCTATAATCTAATTTTCAATGTTTAAAAAAACTCAAATTTTCTGTAAGTATAAAGTCAATATTAAAAAAAAATGTATAGTAAATTAGACACCACATAAAATTAAAACTTCAAAAACAAAAAATCATATATTTAATTTTTTTTCTTTTTTATACATTGTTCTAAATTTTATATTGGTTACAAATATAATTGTTTTTTTTTTTTTAAAAAAAATATATATATAGAAAATAGTGTAATGGGTTACAGAAAAATTATAAAAATAGAATTTTGCTATGCGTTTAGGCATATGAATGTAGCACATTCATCTAAAATTATTAGTTCAATACTCGGCCTACAATTTAACTCTCCTTCTTCTCTAATTAACCAAATGTCTATCATTCAAGAAAGATAATATTACCATTTTTTGACCTAAGAACTGCTAAAGGGAGTCTTCCTTGCCATGTGAAATGATCTCTCTTTGTGCTTGAAGTTGTCAAATATACTCCATGTGGTGATAATAAAGCATGGCTTCGATGTCATTGTAGGAATTATGGCCCGTGGTAGAAATGCCAATTAATAGATTTTATTTTGACATCTATCAGATCTGATTCTTAAAATACAGATATAGCTAAAATTTAACAAAGTCTCTTTTGAAAACTCATGTATGAACAAAACTTGCTATCATGATATGGCATGACTATTAGAGCATGGAATCACATATTTGATTCTTTGTTTTTTTAATTTAATTTATCTTGTGTATAACTTAATATTGGCTATCAATATCTCGTGCGATTAATTTACTACAATCAGACATCTTTATAACCTATTTTTCTCTTTTGGTAAGTTTTTATAGTTCGTTTAATAAAATAGAATATAAATTTTATTAATATCTTATTCATAATAGTATCACTATTTTTACTATTTGGTTACTCTAATAGTAAAAATACAATTACAAAATGAATTATTATTTTATCAAATCAAGCAATAACAAATACCGACTACCCCTGGTACTTTTTATTTCTGGTTATTAAAGAATAAATATTCTAAATTATTCTTTCTATTTATCTTTAACCTAAACTAGATTTAATTAAAATTTAATTTGCGTAAAACTCATGTAAGATTTAGATAAAAATTGACGATTGCTAAATCAAACTGATATGAACATGATCATAAACTATACCGGGTTGGTTCGGGCTGAGATATTAAAATTTTTTATTTTTAAGTATTTTTTAAAAACATTTATAGATATATAAAAATAATTAAAAATATAAAATATTTTAAAAATAATTACAAAACATAGATTAAAATATTACATAGATATATATTTAAATGAATAATTTTTATATAAAAATTAATAATTATACGAATATATACCTAAATTTATATTTAAATAAGGAATCTTAAAATAAAAAATATTAATTACATGAATATATAATTTATTAAAATAATTTTTTAGAACTTAATATTTATTTAAAATAAAAATTTATGTATACAAAAATTTATAATTTGAGTTTGGTCAACTCAAATCAATTAATTTTACCCGTGATCATACCCTGCCCTAAAAATAATCAAATATAATTGTTTAATTATGTTCATTTATAATATTGATGTATTTTGACTAAATTTTATAAAATTTTGGATCAGTAAAATTATAAAAGATTAGATGACTCAATTTTGATTAATCTACCCGAACCTTTTAATATATGTTAAAAATTATTTCTTTATATAAAGATAAAATAATCATTTTTACTAATTTTTAATTTTTTTCTCTTGCTATGGATGTATACTAAAGATTTAAAAAATAATTTTAAGTTTAATTTTATCTATTTTAAGTGGTTAATCAAATAAAAAAATATTAATTTTAAACTTTACTCTCACATTATTATATTCCATGAGAATTGTTTTATTTCTAATTTATTTCATTTCAATAACAAATATTGTGTTATGGTCTATTGTTAGTTAGCTTACGGATGGATTTTGAAGTTTAAATGTTTGCTAATTACTTAGGCAAGTGCTGAAAGGTTATGTACATGCATTTGCTAGATATATACACTCATATACAACAAAAATTAAATAGATCTTAGCCTATTTTTTATAGTCTAAATTATAATATTATCGATTTATTTCATATGTGATTAAAAATCTCTTTTTCATTGATGAAATATTTTTCAAGAAAATCATTCACAATATTTATAGTGAAATACACCAAAATGATATAGAAATGGGAAAATTTGTAGTTTTTTGTGCCTATTGCAAATAGATAATAAGCCTTCTAACTTGTAACCTCTAGCTAATTTAGAAAGCTCAACCATCACAAGTCATTAAAATATATAATAAATTCAATTTCAACTAACTCTGCCTTCCCCCTCATATATATATATATATATATATATATATAAAGAAAGGAATTCCATACACTTTTTCATAGTCTTTTGCTTGGTATCCAACAATTTCATTGTTGAATATATATGGAAAATATAATACCCTGTTTAATGTAACAATGCAACTAACCTATAGTAACAAAAATCACAAGTTTGAACTATAAAAAATAAACTTTTTTAGAATTAAAATAACAGACAAAATTCATTTGACATGCTCAAATCCCACAATTCAGAATTCTAATATATTAATGGCACTTTTACATTTTTTTAATTACATTTACTTAATCCAATATATGTAAAAATAAAAGCCTAAATAAGAGCTTTTTTTATTGTTTTGCCTCATCTGAATCAACCATTTGATACTACTGCAGAACCAAGAGGACCTATTAGATTAAAACCTGTATTTACCTATTCCAAACAAAAAATAATAAAAAGCTATCTAATCCTTTTATTAATAGAATCGATCCCATTTTTTTATTATTGGGATATATATAATTGGGTCATATATTGGACCCATCACTAAATTAGGTTTTCCCATGGTTGTTTTTTTAGGGTTCTGAGAAGCATTTTATGCAGAGGGCTGCACTGCTTAATTGAGGCTCTTGCAGCTTCAAGATCGATGTATTTTTGTGTTGCCAACTTGACTCGATCCTTAATGACTTCTATAACTTTATATTACTTGCTCTTGCTTGCAGTTGGATAAGACATGCTTATGTGCCTTAATTATGGTGTTCAGTTCATTATTGTTGGTGTTAATACTTGGATTTACGAGCGAATTTGAGTGATTGTTATTGACTAATAATTTCATGTTAATGTGTGGCACGAAAGTGTCTGATAAGGGGTCTGATGAATCTCCCATTTTTAGTGTCTTCAAAGGCTGACAGTTGCCATTTTCAAGAAGAGTTATGACTAAATGATACTAAATCTGAATACATATTTTGCACCCTAATATATTCAATTTTAGAGATTTTTAGCTCCATTGTTATGCTAATTTTGCCATGTAGAAATAGTTAGAAGATGTATTTGCTAGTTTGTAAAGTGAAACCTAAAATTATATCCTTTTATATCCATCATAGTTTCTGCACTTTTTATATTTTATCCAATATAAAAAGACTCCCTTATTTCAAAATTAATTATTTTACATTTATTATCCTCCTCCTATTAAACCCAACATGAATACTTTAAAAATTACAGCAAATGTGCATCACTAATAAATAATTCTCCTCATGAATGAGGATTATCTATAATTTGTCTCATCATTCTCATCCTCTGGCTTTAATATCTTCATTTTCCTACACTTAGCATCCCATGCATTTTCACTTCCATGCTTAGGATTTAATGTCTTCAGTTTTCCATACTAAAGGGCTACTCCAAGTTAGTACCATAAATATTGGGAACAATGAAGAGTAAGGCATATTCAAAGTACTATCATTGATGAACATTGAGCCTTGTGTCGATTTATCCAAAGATTAATATAAGTAAGTATATAACTGATCATATGAATAGTATTTCTTTTTAAACACATTTCGGGTACCATTGTGTGGGGGTAGAGCTTACTTCATTTCTCAATATAGGAATAAGCTGAGAAAGGCCATATAAATTAGATAACATATTTAAACTGTTATATCACTCTTGGTATATGGCTAATTTATAAAAAGATATATATTTTTTTAAAATATGAATTAAATTTAATTGGTTGTCAAATATAAATAATAGTTATATATGTGTCTTTTAGTAATTAGGTGTTATATTGCATATTTTTTCATGTTTAGTGGTTTTATTTTTCAGTGCCTGCAAACACATTTATGAGTATGGACTTTCATAAGTTTCATTATTGAAATTTTTATTAATTTATTTTATTAATTTTTTCTAAAAGCAAACAGATATTTAACGACAAGTTTCTGAATTTCATGTTTGATTGCCCTTGATAGGAACTTTTAAGATTGATTAGATATATACTTGAAAGAAAAAAAAGATTAATTTGCCAAACAAAAAATAAAAAAATAAAACATTAATAAAGATATTAAATGAGTTGTATCACCTATGATATGTCATAGCTCGATCTGTGATAAGCTGTGTTAAACATGGCTCGTAGTAAATAATGTTGGGTCGTGTATAATACAATCTAACACCTCAAATCATAGTAAGCTTCCTGATAGGCAACCTGTGTTAAGTACGGCTCAAAAATTTTTTATACCCAAATATTCATATAATTGTTTGGGCCGGGGGATTAGAGATGGGCCATGCTAGCTTGTAGTATGGCACGGCCGGTCGAGTATTGTACGAGTCACGTGTTATATTAGGTAAAAATATATAAGTATTATTATTATTTTTTAATTTTATTCTTATTTTTAATTTTGAAATTAATTTATAATGTGGGTATATATTTATATATATATTTGCATAATATAAAATAAATATTAAAACAAAATAAAAGCATAAGAATTTAATCTCAAAATTGCAAAACAAAAATAATAATAAAGACAAATTAAATAACAATGATTTTGGCTTTTGTCCATTCTCTAACCTGTTCTCTCTGGGATTCCGGGGCTGCATATATCTCTCACGAAAAAAAGTTTCCTATTCCTCAATCTTAATTATTTATTTAAATATAAATAATATTAATTTAACTATTTTACAAAATAAAAAATAATTAATACCATAAAGTCTTCGTATAATATATACACATTCTTATATATATAATAACAACAAAATCTTATTTATCACTAAATAAAGTCCTCTATATAAAACCGTTTTTGACATTTTATTCGATTTAGTATATAATTATTTAAAAATATAAGTTATTAAATTTTTTTTTTAACCATGTAACTTCATATTTTATAGGTTTAAGTTTTTTTTTATATATAAATAATTATAACTAACTCATATTTTTTCACATATATACGTTTTTATATATCAGAAACTTAACATTGGAAAAGGTAATATACCAATAAGAGAGAATAAATCCGGTCTTCAATCATA
>JAOVVI020003419.1:0-19116 GCA_028571085.2 Nepenthes alata | reverse complement strand
AATAATAATAATAATAATAATAATAATAATAATAATAATAATAATAATAATAATAATAATAATAATAATAATAATATTTAGAGGCAGAAGAAAACGGACGAAGAAGCATGGGGTTTGGGCGAGAGTTTCGCGGGGGAAAAGGAGGAGAGAGAGGAAGGAGGGCTTCGCTACAAGCGGCAGCGACCGTGGCGGGAGCGGCGATGACTGCGGTGGGAGCAGCGGTAGCTTGTAGGCATCGCAACGGTAGCTGGATGCGTTGCAGCAGCCACGCGAGGGAGAGAATTGCGCGAAGGCGAAGAGGGGGGAAATGATGGCTTTCGGGTCAGATTTCGGCTTTGAGTTAGTTGAAAATGTTATTAATCGGATCGAGACAAGTGTACCCATACTCACCTTTTTTGTTTTCATGCACTTTTATTTTATTTTCTTCAGATATTCTCGTTTTGATATCCGAATAAAATCATATATTGTGTTATCCATAACCTAAACATGAAAATATTTCAATTTCATCTCCAAATATCAAGTTTTGAGTGGTATTTCGCTCTCTGAAAATCTTAACTCCCGCCAGGCACTATTCATTCACTCCCGGGACCTATATACCCACAAATATTTGGGGCTTTTACTTAATTTGAGACTAGAATATCATTACCCATAACCTAGGTATGTTAATTTATTAATTGAGTATTTGATTTGGTAGTATTATGTAAAAACCCGTTTGTCGGAACCCTAGGTAAGTTCAGACCACGTTTGATCAATTATTTCGGGTTTTATGCATGAATTGGCCTTAGGCAATGGTTACCCGTGACATGGCAAGTAATTGTGAGAATTTCATGCTTAATTTTGTAGAATTGACCCTTTTCGGATAAGCGATCCTAAACCGACGGCTCAAAGAATTTAACCGATTAAATTGTGATTTATGGGTAAATTGGCTCTAGGATGTTATTACCTGCACCATGAATAAGTTAATTTATCAATTGGGTATCCGAATTGGTAGTTCTATAGGATTTTATGTTCTCTAAAACACTAACCCATGCCTCTCTTTGAACTTCATTAGAATTAATCATAAATATGTGATTCAGCTTCAAAAATTATGGTGCATGCAATTGTGAAGGAAATTGTCATCCAAAAGCTCCAGAGACAAGAATGGCACATTATGGTAAGAATTTTCAAATTGCTCAAATCTATAATGATTTATGTACATATCACGAACACAATTATTCGAATGTTCCAAAAATCATATTATGAACTATTTATGAAAGAATTAACGACTCGAAGTTAAAGAATTTTGTCTGACATAATCTAAAAAGGATTTCTCAATCCTTCTAAGTTAACGAAATATTATGTATGAACTATGAACACGTGAGGACCCAATCTCACAAAGATATGAAAATTTTCATCGGAATATGTCGATGGAAGAAGGAAAGGAAATTTGATGATGGAGGAAATTTTGTAATCGAGAGATGGACTTTTGGACTGATTGACTTTTAAAACATTTTCTAGTAGAGTGGGAATGAAGGATTTTGTGCTTGAGCATAAAATTTACTACTGAACAAGTACTCGAACCAAGGGTTATGGAGTACAAACTTAGACATGCCAAAATATTACAGTGGAAACTCAAAGATTACTCTGATTGTATATCCTGGCCATGTTATATCGCGGGTGGTATTCTTGGCATGTTTAGTATATTATAATGAAATGTCGTGGTCTTTTTTGGAACCTCTAGGCAGCTAATGGTCTCGTCTATAGGGATTGTATGTATATAGCCTGCCTCTGGGTCCATAATAGGAGGAGATTGGACTTTTGATTATGTAGGTGCACACAATCCAAGTCACGACCAACCGCTCCTTTGTCAGTGAAACCTATTGATGCTTGGCCTCCAAACGAAATAAGTCTTTGACATAAAATTAATAACTAAAACAAGACACAGAAATAAACTAAAGGAATATGGAACGAATCATGAAGCTTTCTTGTTTGAATCATGATAGTCACATATGCATATCTTCCATGTTCAATTATCTTTCTTCTACTTAATTTTGTTTATGTTGTTTATCCCCTTTTTTTTTCATGATGTACTTGCTGAGCTATTAAGCTTACCCTTGCCTCTTTTTTCTTCCAGATGAGAACCACGAGTTGACACCCGATTAGATAAAACGAGGAGAGAGGATTTTGGCTGGAGAAGATTTGCTGGACTTCGGAAGCTTAGAATTTTAGATATGTTTAATGTATTGAAATGTAAAGAATTTTAGATATCTTATTCAATTCCTAGTAATCGATGTACAACCGCATGGATTCATCCTTCTTCACAAATAACACTAGGGCACCCTATGGAGACACACTTGGCTGGATAAATTCCATCTAACAACTCTTACAATTATTGCTTTAACTCTTTAAATTTCGATGGTGCCCTTCAATAAGGTGTCTTCAATACCAGTGCTACTCCAGGTATGGTCTCAATCTCAAATTCAATCTCATGGTGCAGTGGTAATCCCGGTAGATCTTCTAAAAATATCTTCAAACTCACATACTACCAAAATGTCCCTTGCCAAAACACTATGGCTCCCAATGGTGCTTGCATAAACTAAATAGGCTTGACATTCACTTTCCATTAAGTGACATGCAAGCAAAGTTAAAGTCAATTGTGGGAATTATTTTATATTACACCTTAAAAATAAAATGGTTCACACCCTGAAATAGCAAAATACACCCTCTTATGGAAACAATTGATACCAACATTGTAACTCGTGAATCAGTCCAAACCTAAAATTATATCAAAATCATGCATGTCTAATAAAATCAAATCCACAATCAATTCCAACCCATTGACCCAAAAGAAACACCTTAGGTACATAATATGCGTAACCAAAGATGATCCCATAGTGTAGACACAACTAATGCAAAGTCCATTATCCTTAAGAGTGACATCAAATATTAAACAAACTTTAGTAACACTAATGAGTATGTAGACCCCGAATTCAAAAGTACATATGCTACAGAGCCAAAAATAATAAGTTTACCTCATAGGATTGCCCATTGGTGACAAAACTATAAAAGCTCATCCTAAAGCACTTGGCTTCCGCAATGTTGGCCTCGTAGGATTAAGACAATATTTAATCATGTGGTTAGGCTGACCATAGTTAAAACAAGTCTCCAAAATCATGTAGCACGGTCTCCCTCTATGAGATTTTTCACAATAAGGGCACACGAGCATTACTAATTGTAAGTTTTTCAACTCATTTCTTCCCTTTATCCACCGATTTTTTCTTTTTATAGAATTCTCCTGATCCCATACTTTGATCAAAGTTTTGCCCTTCTTAGCTAGCAGTCCTCTTCTTGAAGAACTCCTATCTTTTCAACTCCTTTTCGAACAAAAAAAGCTCGGTCAAACACATCTCCGTACATCCTTAATTTCAAGATAACCAATTGCCTCCGAACGGTATCATTAATGTCTTGCAAAAATTTTCTTATCTTCCTTACTTTATCATGCACCATATGGATCGTATAGCGTGACAGCTCCATGAACTTAGCATTATATTCAGTTATAGTCCGATTTTCTTACCTCAATCGAGCAAACTCGTCTTTCTTTTACTACCGAAGACTCGTCGGGAAGTACTTGTCCATGAAAGCTTCTACAAATATGTCCCACGTAATCCCTTCTTCCTCTAAGCCCATAGCTTGCATCCTCAGGGACCACCAATGGACCGTGTGACAGACTGTATTTTTTTGTCAAAAATTCGACAGAGTTCTGTCTATAAAATGAATATCTGTCAATACAAAAATCTGTACAATCTCCTTTACAAAATAATAAACATCCAAATATTCCAACTACCGACATCATACAATCAACAACCCACAAGACAAAAAAGGATCCAATTATCACATTTTATTTGTGGCTCTAATGCTGTATATCTAAATACAATGTCGACCAAGAGAAATGTCACTAGGTACCTATTACAAACCACAATAATCTATGAAAGTATAAATAAATCCAAAGGATAGCGAAAACTAAATCATCTGCTCATCAGCCTTATGTACAATATACATTAAGATTCTAAAAGAAATATAAATGTATATATAATTTTTCATGACATAAATAAAACTACAAGTTCTAAGTCTTCGACATGATCTTCCTTATCCAAGCCTAGACATCCAAATATTCCAACTACCGACATCATATAATTAACAACCCACAAGACCACACAAGATCCAATTATCACATATTATTTATGGCTCTAATGTTGTGTATCTAAACACAACGTTGTCCAAGAGAAATGCCACTAGGTACCTATTACAAACCACAATAACCTGCGAAAGTATAAATAAATCCAAAGGATAGCGAAAACTAAATCATCTGCTCATCAGCTTTATGTACAATATACATTAAGATTCTAAAAGAAATATAAATCTATATACAAATTTTCATGACATAAATAAAACTACAAGTTCTAAGTCTTCGACATGATCTTCCATATCCAAACCTAGACTATTTCAAATCTCTATGTTGTCTCATCGGATATGTCAAATCTGTACTAAACTACAGATAAGGAGAAGTAATAGTGAGCTAACAGCTCAATAAGTGCAACGTTATCAAAGACAATACTAATATATATGTAAAATAAAGCAAAAGAGGAATATATGAGTATGATGAGAATGTGTAAATATAAACATGATCGAATATGCTTTCGAAGTACAATTAATTTCTCATGTTTTATCATTCTTTGTTTGGGGATATAATTTATACATAATTACCCATCTTTTGCGGACTAGGGCCAATAAATCTTACTAGCTAAAGGTACAAGAGAACGAAAAAATGATCATGATACCTTACATAATATAAGGTCACAAGCTCCTATTATCGACTCAGAGACGGGCCATCTACATATCATACCTATAGACGGGCCACAAGGCCCCGACATGTTCCCCTGGGGCTCAGGGGTAGTCATCGTCTTTCCATAGTAATATCCAAAGGTTTGCCAAAAGTATTACCCATTAAAATACGCGGTCAGGATAATCCTTAAGTCTCTACTGTAATACTAATGGCAGACCAAGAGGTATTACCTCTATAACATAATTCCATGGTCTTAGTTTCATGATTCCTTATTCATTTGAGGGAAGGTCCACCGTAATTCAATTCACAATATTTTCATTCGGGAGAACCATTCGATCACATATCATATTGTAGACTTCCCTCCAATTACATATATAATTATTATCTTTCCTTCGGATTTAAGTCTTTTCACAAGTAAATTTGGATGTATAGATGTCACAATGTATTGGAAATATTAGAATTCCTTTTCACATTAGGCAATTATCATTTTGGGGGCCTCTGGAACACATTTTGTCCACAAACGGAGCACAATCATATTTTTTTGCAGCTTATAATTAAACACATGCAATTAGTCATATTTTCATAACAATTAATTAGGGTGGAAGCATGTAAAATTTTCATTTGGCCTCGAGTGAATAGTAACAGGGCCATTTTAGAGCATCTGGACGTCGCGAATAGGCCGATACTTGTGAAATCGGATGCCCGGATTAGGTATATGTATAATTAGGACACGATAATTCATAATTTGGGGTCAATTTAACATATGATCAAAGGGAAGGGGGAAAATCCCAGATCGGGCGTAGGTCTCGGGTTTTACAAACAGGTTTTCATATAAAACATTCAAATTAGATATCCAATCGGTAAATTAACTCATATAGGATATGGATAATGATACTCTAGTTTTAATTTATAAAAAAGTCCCAAAAATCAGTGGCTGAAACCACCGAGTGTGGGGTTAGGATTTTAGGTGCAAAAATTAGTCAAAATTCACAAATTCGGATATGAAATTCACCTATGTGTATAATTAACCTATGGGTATCACGTATACATGCATGGGTCAGGTATCGAGACAATAATATCCGAAGGGATTGAACGAAAATCAAAAAGAATGGAAAAGAGATGTATAGATGCACTTGTCTTGACTTGCTCTACAATCTCTCCAACTACTTCGAAGCCGGAATCAAACCCGAGGTCCTTCGTTTGCTCCTCTCTCCCTCTTCTCCCTCCTCTCTCTCTACATGTGGCCTTTGCTTTTCTCCTCCCCAAAAATGCATCGATCGCGGATATAAGATGCTCGCATGCGGCTTTTATGCGGACTGGTGCGCGATTGCCGTTCGTAACGTGCAGCAGGCGCGCCTGCCCTAGAATTGGCGCTCGCCGAGAGCTTGAGGCCACGGCGGGTGAGGGTCAGGCATGCGTCAAGCCTGTAGCAAGCCAGCTTCACGTTTTCACCGTTCGGGACCCATTTTGACCATTCTAACCCAATATTTCACATCCTTGGACTATAATTTTGATTATATGAGCTTAATAAGTGAATATTATAATAATTTAAAACTTAAAATCTTATTCACGAATTAACATTTTACGGTTTATAACTTCGGTTTTCAATTTTGCCAATTTTGAATCTTTAGGCTTTTCAATTTGATTCTTCCAATGTCATTTGATCTTGATTAACTTATTTTAACTTAATTACCTCCCAATTACTATATTTTAAAAATCGGTACCTTACAATTCTCCCCCATTTATAAAAATTTTGTCCTTAAAATTTTACAAATCTCAAAGCGTAACAATTAGGGATGATCCTTCCAGATTTTACCTCCGAATTCCCAATCACTGTCTTGGTGAGATGATTATTCCTAAAGAATTTTAATCATTTAAATCATTCTGACCCTCGACGTCTAATGGATTTTATCTAAAATCGAGATTGAAACATTCTTATAAGACAATCCCCAATCTCCCACAATGGTTAGGCATGGTTATGATCATACTTCATCATTTATCGGTACATGGGAGATATCACAATAATCTACCCAAATTCAAAGGTAAGCCTAATTATTGGCTAACCCTCCGATTTAATGAAAAATTCCAAATGAACCAATAAGCTCTTACCTCGATACCTCCTATGCCTCGAGAAGAATCTTCCACTTGGAACCTCAAATCTGTTCTAAATTTTCTAAACCAGGGGCCCACACACTTCTATTGTGCTACTTTGATTAACAATTATTAGGACATTAAAATTCTTCTGCAACTCATATTCGAAGATTCCCACTGGATACTTAGGTTACCTAATAGCTATAAGCCTAAGAGAAATCCCACATTTATAGGTACAACTAAGGCAAGGCCCAAGTTATTTCTTAAATTACAATTAACTTAGTAAATGTAATTGAAGTAATCACTCAAAAATGTCGGCATAAGCTCAGATTACGACCAAGACCTCAAAATTCAAATGCTAAGCAAACTTACCATCTCATTAGCATGTCAACGAGCCAATTTATTCCATCCGATTATATCATCCGAACTCGATATAGCTAGACTATCCTAACAACCCCAAAACAAAACCACGACAGTTTGCTCAGACTAAAATTTCATAATTCAAAAAATACCGATACGACTTTTCCTTCCAAAACCAAGAGCAAAGCACCCTATTTGCTTGAATATTAGGAGCCACTCGAGATTCATCCTAAAACATCTCCTATGGAGTATCAAGACATATCTTAATAAAAAATTTCTAGCGTCCGATTATTAGCAACAATGTTCACCTTCCTTGAAGGACACTGGAATACACCTCATAATCCTTAAGCAAATTAATCCATTTGCACGGTTGCCTGGTCATCTCTTCCTATGGGACAACCTCTCAATTCTTTACGATTGTTAGACAATAACTATTTCTATAAATAATCCTACAAATCCCCAGAGCAAGCACCTCAATGGTCAACCCCAAACTATGGGTGGTTAATTCCGATCATAGACTTTTCCACCCTCATAACCAAAACCAACCACCCATACAGGTCATGAGAAACATAATCCTAGAACTTTCTCAAAAGGATCATCTTCTACTGTAACTTACTAGACCCATCAGGGGTCAATCCAAATAATTAAGTCAACATCTAATCCTTAATTCTTTGAAGGCTACCCTCGTATGGTCCATTCCAATGGTTACTATTCATCTCAAGCCAAATGCTTTACGGCGCTGCAATCCTCAAGAAATACTTATTGAATTACTCTTCACGGTTAAGCTATACCCAAGAAAGCAACACACCTTAGAGATATCAATCAATCTTTCTCCAAATGATTCATCACTCAAAACTCTAGGGAATCGCATTCCTTCTATCGGAGAGACCACATGCCCAACATAATACTTCTCCCAAAGTTACAACCCTTTCATAATTGAGCACACAGCTAACCGCTCTTCACAAACTTAAGATGTAGCCCTCGAACAAAGTTCATACACCTCCCAAAATTCTATGAATTCATCGATAAGGCCATCAAGATATTGACCCAAATATGATCAAAAGATCCAACCCATAACTTCACAGAAATGTCAATGAACCTATAGACCCAAATGACATTATCAGAACTTGCAACGGTCACATTCTATCTCAATTGCTGCCACTGGCACACTCTCAGTTATCCACCATCAGTAACGCTATGGGCTCAGATCGATCTTAAAAATCATCAAACCCTTTCAAAAGATCAAATGATTCAACAATGGGATCCTTAAAGATCTATATTGATATCAACAATATCTCAATCTACTGATCCAAGATCAACCAATCTAATCTTCCTTCCAAAAATATCCTCAATTATTTACACGGTCAAACTCCTCCATGGCCCCGAATGACCTTCAGATATGGTTTCAGTATTAGATAAACTTAGTACAAATCACGACAACTAGACCTATAGGAAAACGATAATAATTCATTGATACCTTGACTAACTCAGGTTCATAATCAAAATTGCGCAATACGATTGCGAGACATAATGTGCTTACCAGCCTAATTCATATCAGCTTGGTGACTCACCGACCAAGTCATTCTTATTCTCACATCAAAATTGGCTCCACAAAATAAATCATATTACCCAACCAATTGTAACTACAGACCCAAGGAAATGTCGTAGATTTTATACAACAAATGCAACACCTAGATTCTCAAATTACACATAACTTGAAAATATCAATAGAACGTAGATTCTAGATCCCAAAGTAACACATATATCAAAACATCATGATTCGGGAACCTTATCTTTTGCTACGATAGAGGACACTTCTATACTTCATGCCATCATCGCGAAGCCGGGATCCATGGTATAGAGCTCCTTTACTATCCGACCCATGGAATAAGGGCAAACCCTAATCTTGTGGTCGAACTATCCATACTTAAAACATACTCCCAAAAATTCCACCGAAATAAGACATCAATCAGTAAAGCATTCATGGACATATCTGGCGATATCTCTTCATTCTCGAGACCCATGATCCTTTTCACGTCAACTACCCAAGGTCGACTTCGCCTCCTATCTTATATGGAGCAATATTGCCTTATCCACTTCCAAACATTGAATCGCCATTATTGCCATCTTAATTCTTAGGACCCATATCTCAACCCCTATAAAATCTGAGTCACCCAAAAGTTTAGGCACTTAATTATTGCTAATTTGATTATAAATTGATATCCTCAGATTTGCTACACCAGAATTGCCTCTTAGTCATCTTAACCTCTAGCTAGAGCTGATTGACTCTCAACCTCGAACCAAGATCAATCGACCTAGGCCTTGAATCAGTATCGATCAATTCAACCATCAAATCGGCACCTATCAAATTTAATCCTCAAGGTGCCTCCCCATAGCTCCTCTTGTCCTCATGGTTGACCACTACCACGAGTAAACCCTCGTTTAGGAGCCATAGCGGTTACTCATATCCTATCTGAAGGCAACACAATATAGGTTATGTCGCACCTCAGATGCTAACTAGGATCTTATAAGCTAGATAGCCGAACTCATTCTCAATCTCTAACTTAGTTGAAACCTAAACAAGCCACCCAAGGTAACTAAAACTATCCAATCTAACTTAACTTATCCTTCACCAACGTCCACTTATTTGATCAATATTAATCTATCCTAAGCTTCCGCATACAATTCAAATCATACCTAAGGTATATCTTTTCTCTGATACCAATTGTGATAGACTGTATTTTTTTTTTATCAAAAATCTAATAGAGTTTTGTCTGCAATATGGATATTTATCAATATAAAAACTTGTACAATCTCCTGTACAAAATAATAAACATCCAAATATCCCAACTATCGACATCATACAATCAACAACCCATAAGACCACACAAGATCTAATTACCACATATTATTTGTGACTCCAATGCTGTGTATCTAAACACAACATCAGTTAAGAGAAATACCATGAGGTACCTATTATAAACCACAATAATCTTTGGATGCATAAATAAATTCAAATGATAGCGAAAACTAAATTATCTGCTCATCAGCCTTATGTACAATATACATTAAGATTTTGAAAGAAATATAAATGTATATATAATTTTTCATGACATAAATAAAACTACAAGTTTTAAATCTTCGACAAGATCTTCCATATCCAAAAATAGACCACTTTAAATCTCTACGCTATCCAATTAGGCATATCAAACTTGTGTTAAATTGGAGACAATGAGAAGTAAGAGTGAGCTAATAACTCAGCAAGTGCAACGTTATCAAAGACAATAGCAATATATAGGAAAAATAAAGCAAAAAGAGGAATATACGAGCATGATGATGATGTGTAAATATAAACATGATCTAATATGCTTTCAGAGTACAATTAACTTCTCATGTTTTATCCTTCTTTGTTTTAGGATGTAATTTATGCATAATTACTCATCTTTGTGGATCAGGGTCAGTAAATCTTACTAATTAAATGTGCGGGAGAATGAGAAAAGGATCATGATACTCCACATGATCTAAGATCACAAGCTCCTATTATCGACCCAGAGGTAGGCCATCTACATATCATACTTGTAGTCGGGCCACAGGGCCCCCACATGTTCTCTCGGGGCTTAGGGGCAGTCATCGTCCTTCCACAGTAATATCCATAGGCATACCAAAATTATTACTAACTAAAATATACGGCCAGGATAATCCTTAAATTTCCACTATAATGCAAATGCTAGGCCATGGGATATTACCTCTGTAACACAATCTCGTGGTCCTAATTTTGTGATTCCTTATTCATTTGAGGGAATGTCCACCACAATTCAATTCACAATATCTCCATCTAGGAGAACCATTCGATCACATATCACATCGTGGATTTTTCTCCGATTACATATACGATTATTATCTTTCCTTCGGATTTAACTTTTTTCATAAGTCAATTTGGATGCATGGATGTCACAATGCATAGGAAAGAATAGAATTTCTTACCACATTAGGCAATTATCACTTTGGGGACTTCCGAAACACATTTCTTCCACATATTTTTTTCGAGTTTATAATTAAACACATGCAATTAATCATAGTTCCATAACAATTAATTAGGGTGGAAGCATGCAAATTTTCCATTTGGCCTCGAGTGAACAGTAACAATGCCATTTTAGAGTGTCCGAACCTTGTGAACGGGTTGATACTTGTAAAATTAGATGCCTGATCGAGGTATATGCATAATTAGAATATGATAATTCATAATTTGGGGTCAATTAAACATATAATCAAAGAGAATGGGAAAAATCCCGGATTAGGCACGAATCTAGGGTTTCACGAACTGGTTTTCACATAAAACTCTCAAATTAGATATATGATCAGTAAATTAACTCATATAGGATATGGGTAATGATATTCAAGTTTTAATTTATACAAAAGCTCCAAACATCAGGGGTCAAAACCACTGGGCACGAGGTTAAGGTTTTAGGTGTAAAAATCGGTCGAAATCCACAAATATCGATATGAAATTCACATATGTGCATAACTAACTTATGGGTATCACATATACATGTATGGGTTGCGTATCGGGACAATAATACCCAATGGGGATAGACCGAAAATCAAAAAGAACGGAAGATAAAGGTATTGCTGCACTTGCCTCGACCAGCTCTACGATCTCTCCACCTAACTCGAAGCCGAAATTGTACTCGAGGGCCTTCGTTTGCTCCTCTCTCTCTCTTCTCCCTCCCTCTCTTTCTCTACCCGTGGCTTCTACTTTCCTCCACCCTAATAATGCGTTGGAAACGGATATAAGAAGCCGTCATGCGGCTTTTACATGGATTGGCGCTCGAGTGCCATCCTTAGCGCACAGCAGTTGCGCCTGCCCTAGAATCAGCACTCGCCGAGAGCTCGAGCCCACGGCGGGCGCGGGTTAGCCCTACGTCAAACCTGCAACAAGCTAACTTCGTGTTTTCGCCATCTGGGTCCCATTTCGACCCTTCTAACCCAATATTTCACATCATTGGACTCTAATTTTAATTATATTAGCTGATTAAGTCGTGATTATTATAATTTAAAACTTAAAATCTTATTCACTGATTAACATTTCACGGTGTACAACTTTGGTTTCCAATTTTGTCAATTTTGAATCTTTGGGCTTTTCAATTCGATTCCTTCAATGTTCTTTGACATCGATTCATTTATTTTAACTTAATTACCTCCCAATTATAATATTTTAAAAATCAGAACCTTACAGTCCGCCTCACCTTCTAGCTTGTACATGGTGAACGTCACATTGTCCTCTTCTGTGCATGTAATCACAGCAAAACTTTTCTCAATCCTCCGAATCTAAATTGCCATTTCGTTGAATACAGGTCACCCATATATTCTAACATCATTTCATTAGAAAATCAATCATTAGCCATCCTTCCTAGATTCACCGAGGCTGGGATAGGCTCTGGGTTAGGCTGACCTTGAACCATTGATTATCACAAAATATTAATCGAATTAGAACGTTAAATGAAAATTAATCAAACTAACTCCTTAAGGCATCTCCTTAAAACTTCTTTGATATTTAATTTATCACGTCTCAGATCCCAATCCCGTAATTAACCCTCAACCAAATAATTATTAATTAACCAATTATCATCTAATTAACATACGAACGTGAATATCATATTGATTCCTCGACTGACCAAAATAAATAAAAGTAATAACATATATAGGACCCAAAATATGTGCCACGTCTCATGTGAGCTTGACACCGACCAAATCGTAATGTCAGATTTTACATATCAATTATAAAAAAAATAAATTGTAACATATCACACTGAAAACCAACACTAACGACTTTACAACTGATGTCCAATACCACAATACATCATTGACGAAATTCTAACACTATCTGGAATATAATATAATAAGTTAATTACTATCCAATCATGCATCACAAACTATTAACCATTGTCCAAAAGATCATACTACAGTACACAAAATCTACAGATGTCTGTACCTATACTTAATACATTAACTATTATCTAAGAGTTACATTATAATATTAAATACATTAACCATTATAATACAGCATAAAACATTGATAGAACTCTAAGCTAAACTCTTCGAACACCATCGTTCTTCAATCCTGTTCATCTGGTACGAATCCGTGTATCTCATCTAAGGGGTTAGTAAAAATAACAAGGATTGAACTAAAAGCTCAGCATAAAATATTGATAGAAATCTAAGCTAAACTCTTCGAACACCATCGTTCTTCATTCCTGTTCATCTGATACGAATCTGTGCAACTCATCTAAGGGGTTAGTAAAAATAATAAGGATTGAACTAAAAGCTCAACAATGTATATAATATAACAATTATCATACATATCTTTGTATTAGAAACATATCGCGAGGATCAAGGCATCAATTTTCAATAATATGCCATGAATTTCATAATACATACATGATCAGCTTATGTAAACTTTTCAGATTTTTCTTATCATGTTTTCACGTAATTTATATCATCAAATTATACTCAATTCTAATTTTTCTTAGGGATTAGAGCCAGTAGACTTTATCGATCAAAGAAACGAACAATCGAAACCTAGGTTATATATGTTCCCACACAACCAAAAGTCATATACTATTATTTAAGACCCGTTAGTGGGCCATCATACATAAACGTCACTTTTCACCTGCGGATGATAGGTTCGGATATTGATATACTATTATAATATATTAAGATACGTTATAGTATACTACCCGTTGAAATATAAATATGGTCTAATACGTTTTCTTAGAAAAACTCTACAATTTTCTTTATAATTTATAATTTTCTCATTTCTAGAGAAAATATTCAAAATTCTTAATATAATTATAGAGTTTTTCAGATAATTTTATATTTTCATATCATGAGGCACTTATAATTTTTAAAGAAATAATATTATGATAAAATTTTAACATATAGGATGTTAAATTAGCATGTAATAAAAAAAAGCATCAGCAAAACAGTGCAGACAATTTAGCAACCTTCTATGTTTATATCAATTTATTTAATGGACAAACATGTAAATTATTTATATGAATTTTCAACACATATAGTAAACTTTAATTAAGTTTTTAGACATGCAAAAACCAGTATATGAAATTCAGGTATTGAAGATCAATATATCATAAAATTAGAACAAGCATGGAGAGATATTGTAGAATTTAGCACATATATACTTAAAACTTAAGCATGAAGTTTTATGCAATTTTGCTATGAAATGCAGAGAATTTAACATGCATTCTAAATATAAAATTTGTACTTTAAATTCATGCCATGCGTAAGTATTTAAATAATAAAATGCTCTAAAAATTTAAAAAGATCAGTAACAATAAAAGAAAAGTTTGAAATACACTTACCTTTATTCAATTCTCACAAAAAAACTAGTTTAAATCAACTTAATTTTGAGTTTTTTGTCTTCCTGTCTCCTCCTCTCTCTTTTCTGCTCATCTATTTCTCTCTCAAATTGCTCTGAAAAAAGACAAAAAAAATAAGTCAGAGGTCATTTTTATATAAAGTGGCGCTCGAACTCCACTCAGGTTTGCGTCAAGGACTAAGGCTACTGGACTGCAACGCTCGAGCACTGCTCAAACGTGCCTCAAGTGCGTAACTACTGCTAACGAGCGCTCATGCACCTATAAAACATCCCTAAGGCGCTAACCCTACGGGTTTTGGCGATCAAGCGCCGGTTAAGCCTCCATTAGGCACCGAGTCATCTATTCCAATTTTGACTCTTAACCTAACTTTTTACATCTTTTTATCTTAATTTTAATTATATTAGTTTAATCAATCAAAATTATTATAAATTAAGGATTCGAACCAAACATGAAATATATTCAGACATATTCTAATAAATTATTTACAAAAAAAAGGTTGAACTTAACATGCATAGATCATGAATTTAGCATTTGAACTAGTCCACATGAAATAATATATAATCGGACCACCCATGGTTCATAAATGTTGGGTCCCGTGTCACAGCCCTCGAACGACGAAGGCCCAGCCGACTGCACAGGAAGAGGAAGCCCACGTGACACCCAGCTGGTGGTAAAGGACAAAAGCTCTACGGCGCATTAATGAGCTGCTAGAGGCGCGGAATGAGCCAGCCAGTAGGAGCATGGTCAATCATGCGCCAACGGCTCAGACGGCTGCTGGCAGGCAGCTGTCCAATCTCCTTTCAAAGGAAAGCTAAACGGGCACGGTAGCTTCGATAAGCCTGCCAACCACCAAAAGGCGACAGCGGAGATGACCGGCGCACAACGGCAACGACCAGGGGCTATAGAACCCTAGCAACGGGTATTCTTGAGCCTAGTGTCCACTGAGAGGGAGACTATAAAAGCTCCCTCACCCCCTCTGGAAAGGGGACCGATCGATCAATCAATCCCAAATTGAAAAGTAAAAACAAGAGAAGAGCTCTCGATCGCTTGGACTAAAAAGTCTCTCGAGTTACCTCCTGACTCCCAAAAAACGGATTCGAGAGGACCTTGGACCACCGAGTCCAGCTCAGCTCCTCAGCACCAACGGCCAAACCCCTTCACCTCCTCAAGCACGGGAAGTTAGCCACTCATAGCGGTGCACTAAGGAAGACAGGCCTTCGATACCTGCTCATTGCATTCCCACTCCAAACATAAGCATATTTACATATCATTAGCATACATCTTCACACCGCCTAGAGCGAGTGTGACCTCACCGTTATTGCGGGAGTTTGCTGACTTGAGCGTCAGAGTGGCCGTGGTGGGAGAAATCCTGCCGGATCCCTGACCTCTTGTTTGTTGTTTGTGTTGTGCAGGTCACAGGTTTTGAGATATGGAGACCGAACCTTTGCCTTGGTGCCACCGCGTGTTGAGGAATCCAAAGGCTCCCTTTGGTCACTTCGATGAATAGTGCTGCATAGTATCTGCATAGTGCTTGCATAGTGTCTGCATAGTGCTGCATAGTAAAACTTTTTTTTAAAAAGTTTTGAAAACTTTTTAACTTTTCGTCAGAAGCATCTGCAGCGCAATTTCTGCATTCTGTTGCTTCCATCATGACTTTGTACGTTGCAAGTTCTTTGTGCCTTGCATAAGAGAGTTTTGTCTGCTGAATAGTAGATTTTTTTTTTTTTTTTTTTAACAGCGAAATGTACTAATAAATGGGAAAATATCAATACGTGAAGAACAGAATAGTGGTGTTTCCCATGGGCTGAATAAAAGATGTGGGCCGAGATAATGGGCTGGTATGTGTTTTAATAAATCATAACGATAGAGAGAATGAGCTGTAGTAAAGATCAACCAGTGTCCGTTGCTGATAATGGCTCCCGTAAGGATAGGATGAGCTTCCTGAAGAACAAGGTTTTGAAGAGGTCTATTTAAAATTTGAATCCAGAAGGGTCGTTTTAAGAGCCAAATAACAATATGCTGTTGTGGCGTAATTTCCAAAAGTGCAATAGTAGGTGCCTTTGTAGAATGAGACTGCCATTTATAGATATAAAGGCCAAAACTACTCCAGTCGGAAAAGAGCTGTGCTTGCTGAGGAAGTTGAATATCCCATGCGGTACTTTCTGTTAATTTGATAACAAGAATACTGGGTTTTGCGTTGAAATGATCACATAGGAAATATAACTCGTGTGATGGTAGAAAGACGTAGATATCTTGTCGTGGATACCATCGTTTTGTTACTGGTACTGGTTCTTTGTTAAACTGATATGCTTCTTTCCATGTGTGCGTAGACTCAGAATATCCGTTGATCCCGTCAGCGCAAAAGTAAAGTAAGAGTCCATCATTCGGAAAAGTGCCAACTTCAATACCATGTTCAAATATAAGTCCGGTTCCATATTCGGAAAAGACATTATGTTGAACTCCTTCATAAAATTCTAGAATGGGTAACGTCTGACTCGTATTCAATACTGGATTGATAACATAGAACTTTGCTTCATAATGTGTTGTTGTAGGTGTGCAGAGTAGAAGACCATTGTTGCTGGCTAAAACACGAAATCCATGATTATAAATATTACTGAGTGTGTTCATTGGTAGCGTTATGTCTTCGGTAGATAAAACATTCCATCGGTGATTATATTTTGCTTGTAGCAGATAGGCTTCATCATCTTTAAGAGCGGCATGATAGTATTTATTATTATTTATTATTATTATTATTTATTATTTATTATTTATTTATCATTAATATTTTTTTATTAATATTATTATAGTATTTAATAATATTTATTATTATTTTATATAAATATTATAATTTATTATCATAAATAACTATTATATTATAAATATAATTATACGTAAGTTATTATTATATATATATAATTATATATTTATTTATTTTTAATTAAAATATTAATTAATTATTTTTATAATATTATTTAAAATTTTAATATTAATTTTTAATATTTTAACTTTTCTTTAAATTTAATTTTATAATTATATTTTAAATTAATAAATTATACTATATTAGAATATAATTATTTACTTAATTAATTAGATATAAAATTAAGCTAATTCAATTAGGTATATAAATTACTCTAAACTAAATTTAATTGTCAAAATGTCCAAGCTCAACTTTTATTTTAAATTAATGGCTCAAGTATCTAAAATTAATTCAATAATTCAAATACTCTATATTCATATTTTAAACCCAATTACCAACTTCTAACCCCGAAATAATTATTAAAATAGTTAAATAATTATTAAAATTAATTAGACAATATGATTTCATAAAATAACAACTTAAAATGTTCGAGATGTTACAGAAATACCCACGTCCATAAAGTTAGAATTTCTAAATTTTAAAACCAAATCATGTACGAACCATCAATTTCATTGGTAAAGATGCGAGGACTCGGGTTAGGATTTTCAAGTATACAAAACTGTATAAAACTACCAAATCGAACACCCAATCGATAAATTAACATATACAAGGTATGTGTATTCATATTCCAAAACCAATTCATGCATAAATCTCGAAATAAACTGGTAAAATTATTTCAGTGCGGGTTAGGGCTTCCAGTAACAAAAAACCGATCAAAACTAAGGAATCAGATATAGAATTAACATATATACATACTTCAGTCATAGGTAACACAAAATACAAATTTAATCGAGTATCGGAATAATAACACCTGAAGAAAATGAAACAAAAGTGTAAGAAAATTAAAGAGGATGGTATTGGTACACTTGTCTCAATCCGATCTACAACTTATCTAATTAGCTCTAAGTCAGAATCGAACCCGAGAGCTTCAATCTCCTCCTTCTCTCTCTTCTCCTTCGCATTCTCGCTCTCATTTCTCTCTCTTTTTCCATGTGAATGACGCGAAAAAGAACCATTGGGCTCTTATATCATGGGATGGTACTCGAGCACCCAGTGGGTGCTGGGTCCCCTAGAACGGGTGCCCGGCAGGCATCCCCTGCCGCTGCCTTCAACCACTTCCAAAATTTAATTTTTTATATGTATTAAACCTAATTTTAATTATAGTATCTTAATTATTCGTAATAACGATATTTGAAAACCGTTATATTATAATAACTTTTTAAGAATTCACATTATAAAAAATTATTTTTTATCTTCAAAATTAATTTTGAAATATTATAACCAAAAAAATGCAAAATTTATTTTTTTAATAAATCATGAAGACGGTTAATTTTACAATAAATGATATAAAATGATATTAAGTATATTTCACCGGAGAGTAATACCCATCCTAAATCCGACCTTGTTCGTAACGTCTTGAGGTTTTGGGTGGGGCCCACAATAGGCAGATTCGATACATCGATTAAAAGAATGTCTTCATAAGCTATGTCGCAGTAATATTTAAACACATCGATCATTCTACGACTCAG
>JAOVVI020003417.1:0-12572 GCA_028571085.2 Nepenthes alata | reverse complement strand
ACAAATAATTATTATTTCATAAATATTATTATATGTATAGTTATTATAATTATTATTATGATTATATATTTCATTTATTTATTTATTTATCTCTAATTAAAATATAAATTAATTATTTATTTAATTATCCTTATAATAATACTTAAAATTTTAATATTAATTTTTAATATTTTGACCCCATTTTAAATTTAATTTTATAATTATATTTTAAATTAATAAATTTCAATATACTAGAATTCATATAATTTAAATATATGATGGTTACTTGATTAATTAAATATAAAATTAAGCTAACTCAATCAAGCGTATTAATTACTCTAAACTAAATTCAATTGTCGAAATACTCAAGCTCAACTATTAGTTCAAATTAATGACTCAAATATCTAAACCCAATTCAACGATTCAGATACTCTAGGTTTATATTTTACACCCGATTACCAAATTTTAAACCCAAAATAATTACTAAAATAGCCAAATAATTATTAAAATTAATTAGATAATTTATTTTTATAAAATAATAAACTCAAAAATATTCGAGATGTTACTGCATAAAATCTGCACAGTTGACTACCTACACTGCAAAGCATGGTGCCTACTCTGCAAAGTTGTCTATTAGTTTTGCCAGATTGTCCCCTCTAAACTGGCACCCTCGATCGGCCTCTCAAGCCGGCTTCATTCCAACTTAGCCACATTGGTTTGGTTGCTCCCGGTCAATCTCCTCTCAATTGGCCGGCCTCCTTGGCTGGCTTATTCTCTTGGCCAGTCGGCCTCCTGCAGGCTGACCTCCTTGCTTCTTGGCCGTTATCAGCCTCGACCCAATTTGTAGCACTCCTGCTTCTATTCTGGTCTTTTGCCGCTCATGCAAAGAGCGCGGGAACACGCTGAACTTTACATAAACTCTTGTGCAATCTTCTGATAACTTTTTATTTATTAAGTTACTCACAAAGACGTGATCAAAACCCAATACACACCGATGCTATTGTTTACTGCACCTTGGTTGCTAGTTTGGGCCAAGCAGCACAAACGGATGAAGCCAGCTGCATTGCATCACAAATGAAAAATGACAGGTTTTTCCCTCGTATTGGGGGCTAAAATTGCACTGATTTGAGAGTTTATAAGAAAAATAAGTAGATTAAGGCTATGAATTGTTGAAGGAAACGGAGGCAGCTACGATACCATAAGGATCATTTTAAGGGGGGAGGGAAAGAAGATATTTAAAGCGGTTCCGAAGAGTATTGAGAAGGATGCTAAGGATTTGTGTTGGATGATATGAATTTGCTGGGTTCGATTGATCAACACTTTGTCCATGCAAAGTCAAAAATAAATCTCTATAATTATTCGAATATTTGAGAAGGCAAGATAATAATATACATGTGCAAATAATAATGATATAGCAAGGGATACAAATTCTTACATGGAAAACCCTTCTAGTAATAAAGGAAAAAACCATGAGATTTTTGTTGGGACATGGGTCAATCCCGTATGAGCTCATAAAATAGGTAGGACGATAGGTTTGGCCGAATATGTATGTGTGCAATATCGAGGGAAAGTATTGTTGTGAAAATAATTGGCCAGAGTGAAGAAAATGCTAGAGTGAAAAATGCTGAGTGAACAAAATGCAAAAGTGACACTTGGCTGAAGTGAACAAAATGCCGAAGTGAAAAATGTTTGAGTAGTTTCACTTTGGCTGGAGTAATGAATTGCCGAAGTGGTTATACTTAAGCCGGAATGGTTACACTTAGGCCGGAGTGAAACAATTAGCCAGAGTGAAATACTTGCCCGGAGTGAAGTATTGGCCGAAGTGGTGATAACAACAGGAGTGGTACCACCAAGTCAGAGTAATAAGGCCAGTTCGATCCATATTGATGCAAAGACGAGCCAAGTGCTGCCTGTTTGGAAAATTGGTCATCTGTAAAGTTCAGTGCAGGCAGGTAACATTGTAGAGTAGGTAGTTGACTTTCTAAAATTGGTAGCCGATTTTATAGAGTACGTCAATTGTAAAGTTTAGAGCAGGAAGACGACTTTATATAGTAGGTAGCAGGCTTGACAGTGCACGCGACTATCTTACAGAGTAGACGCCGCCCGGTGCATTTGTATATATATGTTCATAGTTAAGATTTGACAAGTGTGTGAGGAAGAAGTAAAAAATATAAGGAGTTGCCCTTTTACTCTTATACTATATTCTCTATTCTTCAAGGATTTTTATAATTAAGGATTTTTGTAATCAAATTTTACATATTAAAATTTTTATGGATTAAGTATCCTGTAATTTTCTCCCTCTTATTTAAAAGAAAGTTTCCACGTAAAATCTATGTATTGTTCTTCCCTCTCTCTATTGTATGTATGATTATTGTTACCGATTTTTCTTCTCAATTCAACATTTTTTCCTCTCATTGAACCCTGCGCAAGTTGCTTGAGTTGCCATTCAGGCCGTTATTTTGTAGCTATATCATAGAATTGTCCAAGAAGAGTTTTGTTCCAATGAAATGTCGTGCAAACATCTCCTGTGCAGTGCTCGAAGTTAGAAAATAGCATATCTGTATGATGGATATAAGACTTACAATAAAAGGCTTTTGAGTTGATGGACAGGATGACTGAACAGGCATGCGATCTTGATTTTATAACCATGGAGATACTTACCAAATGGCTCTCCGAAGCTGAAACTGATGAATTGATTATATTTCTCAGGGATACAAGGTTTCTGCTATGATGGTGTAGGCTTCGGATACACATGCTGCTTGCTGTTATAGTTTGGCCAGATTTGGAAGATAACCAAACGTGACCCAACATGAACTATTAAGTTATTGCTCAGTGAGTGAAGAAATATTTAAATAAATGTGATTGTCCAAATAAATAGGAATGTTTGAATAATGTGATTGTTCTGATAGAGTATAACTTGAATATGTGTCATTTTGAAAACACCACAGACAAATATTATTAGTAAAAAATGACGCAAAAAGAGGTGACTGTTCAAATCATATATATGCCATTTAATCTTACATTATGTGAAAGATATATTGACAGTTTTTAGATATAACAATTTAAGAGAATATAGGAGGATGAGAAACTCTTAGTATATCAAATCATTCTGGTAATTATTTACTGCAGAAAACAATTACTAATGGTTAGATGATATTATTTGTGTTGTAAGTTTTTTACTGGATTTTTCTAATATAAACAGTCAAATAATGTTTTGTTGTATCATCAATATGATTCTTATAAACTCATTTGCATTTATAAGGAAAAAAATAATATAGATATATATTTTTTTAAATGGTGTTATAATATGCCTTAAAGCCCTTTTTGGTTAGTTTTTTTGTTCAACTGATGTATTTTGGAAGGCCACGTTTTCCCCACAAAAGACGTGCTCAAAACAGAGTTGCAGGAACGCCAGCTTAGTGGATGCCATCGCTATATGCGCTCCGCCCTCCCTCCCCCATAGCTACAAATTCGAAGCAGAATTGGAAGCCTTGAGTATATCATTGCATCAACATGGTCACTGAGAGTTGCTTGCTGCTGATAAAATAGCTCATCGGGTATGTTGAGCTTTTACAGTGAGAATCTACTTCTAGCCATATCTCTTAGATTTTGGCTGTCCTGGAGATCTGACAGCTCTGCATTTCAGGATTCTTACCTGCCCCGAGCATAATTTTTGTTTAACTGGTGCATTTTATGCATTACTCCTCTCCTGTGTTGATTTGTTGTGAGCTTCATATCTGAACCCGGCAATCGTGATGAACATGCTACTGGGAAGAGAATTGCCAGTCGGTCGGATAAAACCAAGAGGACAATAATGACTGGCTTACAAATTTACACGACAAAGTAACGAGAGAGTGTATAAACATATACACAATTTTTACGTAGAAAATCATTTTATAAAATTAGTGAGAAAACTACATGACACTTAATGTTGGCGCGGAATGGGCGACCGGACAACAAGGCGCAGGAACAACACACACAATGATGTGAAGGAAGAAGAAGAAAATTGAACACCAAAACGTTTTACGTGGAAGACTCTTCCAAATAAGGGAAAAATCACGGGACTCTAAGTCCACAATGAAATCCACTATGTATGAGAATTGGTTACACAAACCACAAAAGGCGAAAACAAGAATAGAACACAATGAACTTCAACACTTCATTTTCACTCACTACTCTTTCTTTCTTTTTTCTCTTCTCTATCTCAATACAATTCTTCGGATTGGATATCTCCCATATCCTATGCTCAAGGAATATATATATATATATATATATATACCGAGTAAAATGAGCAGCCACCAACTCAGTATGGTCGTTGCGTGCACAGTTTTTAAAACCTGCAAGCTGGCACACGCCTTTTCCTTCCTACAGACAGCGCATGCAAGCTCTACAAATTAGACTTGTAGTCTTCCCAAGAAATGACGTCTCCTAACTACAAAATTAGAAAAGTCAACTGTACGCCACTTCTAAAGAACAGCTGGTTCAGAATATCTATTCTTAGTCGATCAACGCACGTTGATTGTGTTTAACTCTTCGCCGAAAAACTTCCGATCAATAAGGTTGACTAAAATTCATTGTGTATAGTCCGCAGACATTCAACACAAGTTTGCAGACCTCAGAAGTACACACAGGGTTCCCGACCTCCGTCCAAGTCCTTTGGCCAGCAGAACTTCCAAATGGAAGCGACCCCCAACACTTAGTTCACAAACAATTTTACTATATATGTTGGTCATACAAACCCTTCAACTACACAAGCCTTTAGAGATGTGAGAATAGAAATAAGAATAAAATATAATAGTAAATTGGTTACTCATTGTGTTTTTTCTTTCATTTTTTTTTTCTTTCTCACTTCTCTACATTTTACACTTGCACTAAGCATACATCTATATATATATATATACAAATATTAACTGGGTGGCAGCCAACCTATTAGACAGATTGTGTACACAATAAAACCTGCTACCAACTCTGTAACCTGCTATAAACTCTACAAAGTACCATTTTGTCGGGATGGGTTGACCTGTTCTACAATTACCAGATCTGAAAGTCAACTTCTTATATATAAAAGTTATTTGCGCAGACTTTACAGGTAACTAACTTTTCTGTTACAGCTCCCAAGAGTTGATCAAATTCCTTAGTCTTTTGCCTTGAGTCATTGGACATAATCTCATGTCCTTAGTCAACAACTAATATCTTCAAGTATTATTTAGAGTCATTGTCATTCAATTAGAATTATCATCCATTATTTAAATTTCTCGTTCTTAATTAGAGATTTGGTCAATTATACAAAGTCCTCAGCCTTCAGAAATGTCCTCGGTCATATACTGGTGTTCTTTCCACTTCGATCAAATGAAGCTACTCTGACTTTTATTCCATTTTGGTCATATCATCGCACACGTTTGTGGGCGCAGCGAACAATATTTTTCACACGACATTAACCCTAAATCCTAACACATGCATGCACTTCATTTTGTTTCGCCATCCTAAATTTGGCAGCTAATCCACCTCTCTCTCTCTCACAAGGACACGAGATTCATGATACAGAGGAAATAAAATGAATCTATGCTTGTTGAAAGAATTTCCAGCGGCTTCCCTCTTTTCCTATCGAGATAGATAAAAAGTATGAATCATGCAATACTCAAACTGGATTTGTATGAATTACTTGATCATAATTCTAACTAACTGCCAGTGATTCTTTCGCATTAAAAACCTGAAAATCCCCCCCCCCCCCAAAAAAAATAGCTTTGGCATCTCATGACGCAGATGAAATTAGAACTGAGAAATGCTGCTATGGTTCAGACAATAGGCCAGCAACAGGTCCATAGATGGAGGTGGGGTTGGGGGGATTTCTGATTTTTTAAAATATTTGCATTCATTGATTTTTTAAAATAATTATTCTAATTTTTTGAAAAAAAATAAATATCTTCTGGTTATAATAGCATGCCTACAGAAACCAAAGAAAAATCTTGAACCATAACTTTATTTTTCCTCAACAAGACACTAAAAATGACTATTTTCATTACAGGCGTTGTAGTTGGAGATTCTATTAACTAATAGTTCTCTCTCTCTCTCCCCCCAGTGGAGACAACGCTGAAGATGAGATTCTGTCAAATAGTAAGCATCTGCATTACACTTTTACAGAGAGGAAAAGTTGGGCCAAAAATAAACTAAGCAACCATCATGTCACGTCACTGCCCCAAAAGTCAACTGCAGCTGGCGGCGTTGGCAGTGCTGATGCGTAAGCCACCTAGGGAACTCCACATTAGCCGTGAAAAGAAGTTTCCGGTGACCGTGCCGCCGAGTTCTTCAAAACCAGAAATTGTCATTCGAACCCATTCCAAGAGGCCCGTCTCATTTTCATCATCAACCTTCGTCGAATCCTCGTACTCTGTTTTGGACTTTTAACTTCCCTGCCGTATAGGATAAAGTCTGGCCGTTGAAGAATAGCAAGAAGGTTGGGAAGTTCGCGGTGACTGCACATCGGCGGCGTGATGGTTGGTTTGCAATGGGTTATTGCCGGGTGTTTCCGGCTATAGAGTTCTGATAATTCGGCATAGGATGGTTGTGTTCCTCTGTGTAGGTGACAATAAACATTTTCGGGTCGGATCTGTTGCGCTCCACTTGTTTCCGAGCCAAACACCCTTTCGAGCTGCTACATCTGTAATATCCCCTGTTTGTGGAAATTGCCATAATTGAATTAGACACATAAGCAACTGCTCTATTTATGTCTACGGAAACATGAATCTGTCACATCAACTTCAGGATTTTAGATGATGAATATTGGGATTATAGGAGATTTAGGAAAATAAAACTCCTCAATCCAAACCCACGGAATGGATTATATATGGCTCTGGGGAAAAAGTATAGAAAGAAATAGAGAGTAAAAAAGAAAAGCAAGAGAGGTATTAACAGAAAGGAAAGGAAGATCCCATTAACCCACCTTGGATATGGAGAGCCTTTTATGGGCTTTTGCCCATATTTTCTCCATGCCCACGTGTCTGAAGAGAGACCTTGTGCTGGTACATGACACACCTTCTTTGGCAAATTCTTCCTGTGAAATAAACAGAAACACCGAAATCTCTTTATCAATCCTTTCCCCTTGAATCAAATCAATAGATAAAAGTCAATACAAAAACACCAACAAAAGAAAAATCGAACAATATTTTAGCTTAAGAATACTCAGTACTGCAATATTTTTTCAGCATAAAACGAAGGAAGTTAAAATTAAAAAAAGTCATACCTTTTCTTGGTCCTCTGGCTCTGAGGATTAGCCCCAGCAGAAGTTGCAGCATCCCTCCTGTATTGAGGAGTAATAGTGCTCCAAGAAATCGATGTATTATCCGTCCCAAACGTGATTTGAGATTGATTTACTGGTGGTTGTTGTTGGAATAACAACTGTGGGCTTTGCTGAGGCTGCTCTCTGAACCCAGCAAAAGCAGAGGAAATGACTGTTGGGATGGGATTGTTCTGAGAGGGGAGAGATTGCATATTTAAGGAAAAGGGCTTGTAAAGACTCAACAATTCTTCACCACCACTGCTGCTGTTGCTGCTGATTGTTTCAAAGGAGTCTGGGAACCTGAGAAGAGTCCCGCTTTCTTTAGGCCCAAGAGAAGAGAAACAGGGCTGATGGTGAAGATCCGCCGCCGCTATGCTGGTGGTATCTGCGACGGCGGCGCCAGAGGATGAAGCGTTAGTGAAGCCTCTGATTACCGCCTGCAGATCCCAATCGGCTTCCATATCACTTGTCCTTATTCCGGCCGACCGCCTTGCAGATTCAGCAAGGCTCTGCTCCTTGGCGTGAAAATACGAGAGAGATGGGAGGCTGGGAATTGAGATGAGACAAATGAAGGTTCTGAGTTTTGCAATTAGAGAGAGACGAAGACTGCTGCAAATGATAATTTATCGAGAGAGAGAGAGACAGAGAGGAAATTCGACAAGCGTACGGAGAAGTAAGCAATTTTCCCCATCTGGTTTTCTGTTTCCGACTCGTGATTAAGTGAGTAATAGCCATGTTATAATTTTAATAGGCTTGTGATTTTATATTTTAACTCACATATAGTTTTTTTTTTTACGTATTTAAGTAATTATTTTACATAGTAAATATATAAATATATTTAATTTTTTTCTGATTTTATTTTTCATATATTAATTTTATTTTTATTTTCGTGATATTCATTTTCACAAGTGGATCATTAAATCATACTCAAAAGCTGAAATAGATCGCCGCGTTGCGTAATTGGTTGACTTCCTAAAATGTCAAAAGATTGGCCACAAAATGTCAACCCACTTTGGACCGCTCTGTTCACGCACCACTGCTGAGGATTCGACGCCCAGGCCAGTGAATGTGTGTGGAAGCCACTAAATTAAATGCTTAAATTAAATTGTATATATTATTATTTTAAATTTAAATATTTATTATATTTTATATAATTATTATATTATTTATATTTATTAAATAATATTATTTTTAAAAAAATTAAAAACAGATAAATATATATTTTTCCTTTAATAGCTATGTTTTTTTCTTATTTTTCATAAGCAAATTTTATTTATCATAATATTAAATCACTATTATATTTTTATTTGTTACGTTCTATAAATTTGGATAATCATACGTATTAGAGGCTTACGAATTAAATTTTTATGTTGGGTCGATCTGATATTGATCCAATTCCCATAGTCTTGAATCTGAACCTTACGCAACACAACTAAAAATGAAATGTAAAAGGATGATAAAAATTACTTCTGGCGTATATTCTCTGATACTCAAATCAGATATCTTTTTAAAAAATAAAAAGATATAATAATGATGCGTAGATGCCTATACACATTGAGTGTTTGGAAGTGCATGGAAGAAGGGCGATTTGAATATGCACCGAGTTGAGTGGAGACTTAGAGGTATGGAAGGTACGCCTCTTAAATAAAGGAAAAGACCTCTAGAAAGATGATAAGTCTCACAGGATGGAGGGTTAGATTCATTCGATGGAGGGTTGGCATTGCATCCGTTTTCTATCTCTATTTTGGGACCTTTCTTTGTTGGGTGGAAGGTTTGGATGGAAAGTCTCCTAAAAGTACTGGTGGCGAGGGTCTTCCCTCTGGATCCTCCTCCCCCCTCTTTCGGCTGAAACGAATGGATATTTATAAAAATGAAGAGTAATTAGATTATCCTTATTTAGTGGCAACTGTCATGAACAAAATAAGACGAAGTAGTTATGTTGTATATGAATTGTGCTGTCAAATATAATAGTCTACTTAAACTCTCTTTTCGGATCGAATTTATTGAACTCATCACTATTTATTAGTAGTTGAAATGTATTTATCATATTATCTAATAAATTTTTAAAAAATATTTTCTATGCCAAAAATATATAAATTTGAGTTAAAATAAACAGTGACAATAAATATAAAGAGAATAATAAGTCTCAAAGAAAATAAAATAATAAAGAGAGCGCAAATAGAAGGCCTAAGCGAAAGAAGCAAAGACAATAGTGGATGGAAGAGATTTGATACTGTCAATAATAAATAGATATTTAATTTTAAAATATCTAAATTAAATTATTATAAAATCTAAATTTTAGATATTTTTTATAATATATTTAATTTAATATAATATTTTTAAATTTAAATATTTATATTTGATATGTTCTTGAATTTGAATTATTGTAGAGATTAGAAAATTACTCGATCTTTCGCATCAGGTCAAATTAAAACCAATCCAATTTTTCTATTTTTGAACCCGTATCCTACACAATATAACTAAAAGTAAGAAATTAGAGAATTGGTAATACTTACTTTCTTATATATTTTTTGACACTTAAATCAAAGATATTTTTAATGAAATAGAAAAATATGAGGATGTAAAAAGATGAATTAACACATATAGTAGGGGATTGAGTATATGTGTGCACCTAACTGATAGGCAATTTGAAAGTGTGTTCAATTAAAGGGCATCTTATAAATGCACCCGACAAAAGATAGTTTAGAGGTGTACCCGATTGATGGGCGACTTACAAGTATGCCTGGTTAAGGGACGACTATTGGGTGGAGGACGACTCCTAACTCTTAGACGAAGTGCTCTTTGATGGATTAGAGGGCAAGCCTTCTATTGGAAGGCGGGTGGGCAAAACTCTTTAATAGATTGTGCAGGCCTCCTCCTAAAAGGACTAACGTGTAGGGCTTCTGGACTGATTGAGCAGGCCTCTTACTAGGAGGACTGATGGGTAAGACCCTCGGACGGGGGCATCCCCTATACGATGGGCGGCTCTTGGACGGAGTGTGTCTCCTTGACAGGGAACAATCCTGGATGGTGGGCATCTCCTCAACAAGGGCCTGCTCCTAGACGGAGGATTGGATCGCTTGGACAATACATTCTCGATGGAAAGTAGGGCCTCCCGAGTGAAGAGTTGTAATACATGTTTCGTCTACATCTTAGAGTCTTATTTTCTAGGTTTAGTATCATCCCTCTACTTGTGAGAGTAAACGAGTATTTATAGTACTTATACTACTAGGTGCCAAGGCTGGCGGATGGCTATCCACGTGGATTTGACAAGTTGCCACTTGGATTGCGGGTGCCTATTACGACAACCATGATATTAAGCAGGTTCTTTCTTTCTTTGATATGATCATGGGAGGCAACCTGTATGACAGTTGCCACTTTAAAAAAAATTATATAATTTATAGATAAATATTTTTAAAATATATGCTAAGTTTATACTCACCAATTTTGATAAGTTTTATCAACACACGAAAAAAAAGATCCTGAGCTGCCCTAAAGGGACCGTTCAATGGCCTTGGTGGACGATCCTAGACTATGTGATCTTGGACCTCGCAATTGCAATGGCCTTCTTTTGGGTTGTCATTTTCTAACGATCTTTTTATTCAATTTTTTGGTGCTTTGGTCAATTCATGAATGATAAATACATCAATATTTAAGTATAAATAATTAATTATTCAATGAATATGACTACTATCAGAAAAATAAAACCTGTGAGTCACTCTCATAATTGGGTAATTGGAATTCCTTGCATAAGTGTTAATCATTTCATTTGATTATTTTTATTTTTAATATATTACATACATGTAATATTTGTAATTCATTTTAATGTTTAATTTAAAAAAAATCTCAGAAGATTTATATATAAAAAATAAGAATAAATGATAATCAACTTTAAAAAACAGATAACAAAGAATGTATTTTATATTATATGAAAATTTGTATTTTTTTCTAATTTTATTTAGATACTAATTATTACAATCATTTAAAATATTTATAACAAAGAAATATCTAGTTCATACTGTCTCCTTCACCATCGTTTGATCATAATATGACTACGCATGGTGACAATGACTAATTTGGCTAAAAATTTAGTATTTAAAAATTTTTAATACTTTGGAAAATATAATAATAAACTTAATAGGAAAATTTAAGTTATAATTTTGGATTCTCTTTATTCTTTTTTCAGAACTGAACTATCCCATATCCATCTCCTACTTGCAAAATAAACCAATTTTGTCCAAAAGAATATCAAGCTCAATGCTATAAATAAAGCTATGTACCAGTCTATTTATTCCACCTATTTATAATATACTTATAAAATATTCTTTATATATGAACCTATTAAAATTTAATAAAATAATTAAAATGCTACAATATGTTATATGTATACAAAGTTCATTAAAAATGTATAGTAAATTAATGTGTAGAAAAGACGTTACAAGCGAAATGAAGGGAATTAAAAATGTGCATAAATTTAATATCTGTATAATTTTTGAACCACACATTAGTGGTAAGAATGCGGCAAAATTTATTAACAAATCAGGCTTTTGATGGCTTGATTATTAATAAATCAAGAGGATTTTTAGAAGGAATCGAGATCTTTGGCATGAGGCGATCGTGGATGTGGAGCTCCTTATAGTTTGGGATCAAGTGGTTCACATATGCACTCATGATGGTTATAGTAATGTTGGTGACCTATGCTAGCCCTAAGCATCACATTGGCAAGGGTCTTTTGGGATGATTTGATAGCTCATTTTAGTAATATTATGTTTTCTTGGTACATAATTGAAGACTTTAATAACATCATGTTAGCCAAAGGAAAATATGAAAACTAACTAAATTGAATAAATGCCTCCGATGTCAAAATTATATTAAAAATTACGGATTGATTGATCTGAATTATGAAAGGTTGAAAGTTATATGGTATAATTTGAGGAGCCCTCCTACTAATTTTGGCAAATGCCTTCATAAATGCTCTCCATTGAAAATTATAACCTCAAAAATCAGAGAAGCGTGATCTCTAATGTTTTAATAGTTTCTTATGATTCTGATTCTATATTAAATCCTCTCATCCTCCAAGCCATTTAAATTAGAAGCTATGTGATACAATCACCTAAAATACAAAAATATGGTCAAAGGCACCTAGAAAGAGTTGAGTGGATCAACCATCAAACATATTAGAGAACACCTAAAGTCTTGGCGCAAATTCCAATTCAGCCTTTCATGAGAAAAAGAGAATATTTAAGCGCATCCAAGGGGTCTAAGAGATATTGTGTTGGGTGGACTCCAATAGACTAAGGGGAATTTAAGAGGAATT
>JAOVVI020003416.1:0-19126 GCA_028571085.2 Nepenthes alata | reverse complement strand
CTTATTGGCAACTGGAACAATACAAAGGATGCTATTCTTACTACCGACTTGACATGACTGCACATGGAAGAATACCCTATTGAATTTATGCGTGTACTTCCATTAGCATGAAACAAATCACTAGAACTAAAATACTCGAATGCCAAAATCACCCCCCAAAGAAAAACAAAAGCAAGGCCTCTACACCATCCAAAACTAAAAATCAGTATTCAGTACTGTGTATACATATCAATGATTTCCCATACATTATGCATATAGAGCAACTAACAAGGTGAGTAAATTGACGATTTTAAAATACGCTTCATCCAAAAATAAACACTTAAACCGAAATTATCCATATAATAGAAAGACATGCAATCTTTTAGGAAGTAATGGGATGTTAATGAAGATAACATATCATGACTGGATTGGGACCTCTGAGGAAAATATCACTTTTATGGTTTTATCTAACATATAAATGCGCATCTTCGTGCTGTTTGTGAAAATAACATCTGATTGGAGGGGTTAGAATGCAATGGCCCACCATGTTCCAACCTTATAAGTTCCCACATCTAGAAACACTGTGCAGCTGCTCTCTCTTGCTTCCTCTTACAAAAAGCCCTACGCAAACACTGAACTCCTCTAATACTGAAAAGAAGCAAAGAGACAGAAAAATGCTGGGCTCGTATCAAACTCAAAAGAATCCTGCAGTTTCAGAGGTATGACTACCGTAACTTGCAGTATTTCACAACAGTAGTTCAATATGGTGAAAGCCTCACTATTTTTTTTTTCTTTGATCCGTTATCATGACAGGTGGTGGAAGAGCTAAAGAGAATAACAGACATTGGATTTCCCATTGCAGCCGTGAGTTTGGTAAGCTATCTCAAAAACATGATTCTAGTTGTATGCATGGGAAGGCTAGGAAGCCTCGAGCTCGCAGGAGGATCTCTAGCCATTGGCTTCACCAATATCAGTGGCTACTCAATTCTGTCGGGCCTAGCCATGGGAATGGAGCCGCTCTGCAGCCAGGCATTTGGTTCTCGTAATATATCGCTTGTTACTCTCACTGTACAAAGAACTATAATAATGTTAATATTTGCTTCCTTACCCATAGGACTGTTATGGTTCAACCTTGAGCCAATCATGATTATGCTTCATCAGAACCCAGATATAACGCATATTGCAAGCCTTTACTGTCGATTCGCTATCCCAGATCTCATTGCAAACAGTCTTCTTCATCCTCTTCGTATCTATCTACGCAGCAAAGGTACAACATGGCCATTGATGTGGTGCACTCTGCTTGCTGTTCTTCTAGACATCCCCATCACAATTTTCTTATCTTTCAATCTACATTTTGGGGTTCAAGGAGCAGCTATTGCCACCTTCATCACCAGCTTTAACACCCTTTTCTTCCTTCTAGGTTACATGTTCTTCACCCATACCGTAGAGGAACAACCATTTATGCCATTGTTATCACACCATTCACCACCATCTAAAACTACTTCACTAGGAAAAGAATGGGGAACACTAATTCGGCTGGCCGTACAGAGTTGCCTAGCTGTTTGCCTAGAGTGGTGGTGGTATGAGTTCATGACACTTCTTGCAGGATATCTGCTCAAACCTCAAGTTACCCTTGCTACATCAGCCATAGTAATTCAAACAACCTCTCTCATGTACACATTGCCAACTGCACTTAGTGCATCAGTCTCAACCCGAGTTGGCACCGAGCTTGGAGCAGGCCGCCCAGATAAGGCCCGTTTGACAACAACAGTCACCATTGGACTGGCAGCATTCGGCTCGATTTTTGGGCTCTTATGGACTATCCTTGGGAGAGAAGAATGGGGAAGCTTATTTGCAAAGGATAATGAGGTTCTAGAACTCACCAGAACAGTCTTGCCTATAATAGGACTATGTGAACTTGCTAACTGCCCACAAACCACAGGTTGTGGCGCTCTTCGAGGAACTGCAAGGCCCAGCATCGGGGCGGGAATCAATTTCTTCTCATTTTATATGGTGGGCACACCAGTGGCAATAGTTTTAGCCTTTTTATTGAAACTAGAATATGTGGGGCTTTGCTACGGACTCCTTGCAGCTCAAACAGCATGCTCTATCACAATCCTATTAGTGCTTTACAAGACAAACTGGGAAACAGAATGCTTAAAGGCAAGGGACCTGGTGGGATGTGCAACTCCAGACATAAATGAAGCATCGAAATGTGATGAAGAGTATGGACGTATTGAAGGAGCAGCCCCTTCAAAGTGAATAGATATTATGCATGGGATGCAAATAAAATAGGGCGTTAACGGAACATAAGAAATACAGCCAAAATCATTTGAATTCCACAGTATATGTTCACTTCTAGTTTGTAGCATACAGTCTTAATACATTTGATTCAAAGGCTTGGCATGAATAAGAAAATAAGTCAACGGAAAATATTTTCCTGGTCGGAAAGAAAACTTATGCTTAAATTTCAAAAAAAACAATTTCCTCTTTTTAAAATGGAAAATAATTTTGCAGAGCTCATTTAGTAATAACTAATGACCACCAACACTCATCAAGGAAAGTCTTTTTCCCAGAGGCATGCATGCATGCAGACAAGAAGTTATGTCTTTGGCCTCAACTCTCATTTTCAAACCAACACACCTTGACTATTGCATACGGATGCCCTCAACCATCACCACCTATTGTCGATTGTTGACATCTCTGACCCCAGTCACAATCATCGGCCAACAACACCTTGAGCTGCCCCATCGGTCGTCAGAATACTCACCCAACCCCATCCCGCTAGTTGCCATCAATGCCCTCAACACGCTGTCGGTCACTGACCAATGGCACCCCTAACCCGATAGCTAAAATAGTATATTAGCACAATAAAGACCAATTGATAGTAAATGTAAATATTTTCTTGATCATGAAATATCATCAATTTTGTGTGGTTATCCATATTTTCTCATACATGCCAAACATCGAAAGTATTCTGATGAGAAGTTATTTTTCTTTGACACTATTTTCCACGGAAAATTTGAAAAATGTCCTAGGAAGATATTTTCCATATAAAATATATTCAATTTGATAAATATTTCCCAACAAATAAACGGAGCCTGAGCCCATTAACATTCACTAGTACAAAGCCAAGATACTGGCCAAAGAAAAAAAAATGAAAAAGATGAAGCTTGGGAGCATCAATACTTCATAGGCATATGAAAATTGAAACATTCCAATTTGTTTCTATAGTTTTCAAAGTGGTTTCCTAACGACTGGTGATGGGTGACTTCCAGTACATGACATAACTTGGGAAGGGGCCACATTCCAAACATGAGTGCAGTACGATCTGTGTGCCTGTGTGTGTCCAATGACAACCCTTGGCATATCTTCCGGTAAATCTAGTATAAACATCCCAACGATTAGCTGAAGTGTGCTTTGACATGTCCTCTAAGTTTATCTTGGGATATTATCCGATATTCACACATTGGTATTCAAGCTTCACTTGTGTAGTTAATGAGTCGATTTATGGCACTTTGTTGCCAATAAGTATGGCAAGGCTATTAATGATAAATAAATCTTACCAATGATGACCCTTTAAATTAAAAATGTAATTAATACAATTTTATCATTAAACTGATAATGAACAAACAATAAATTTTATTAAGTTATAGAAAACATTATACAATAACTAAATTCTTTTAAGAGTAATACCAATAAAAATGTTACAAAGAAGACCACACTTTTGGCGCATCAAATCACGTGGCATTATCATATTTTTGAAGGTGGAAAAAATAATGTCATTTACAAGGATTAAAAACTGACATAAAATTTTGAGTAACTCTGATGAAAAAAAGAAGACAATACTTTTAAAATTGGTATGCAAGCTATATTCTTGAATTTATAGCATGATTGAGAGACCTTTCCATACAGATGACCTGACTGAAAGACCCGCAACTAACTACACCAGAAAATGGTGGGATAACATGAGCAAGGGCCAAGATGAGAGAAAACCATGGAGAGGCTTTGTAAACTGGAATATTGGTAGAAATTAAAGCTCATAAATGGCTGCTTGAGATTCAAATGAGATGTAAACAAATAATTATCATTGAATAGCCATCAATATCTTAGTCCGTTTGAGCCATGTTAAGGAATAAGGATGTTAATTACCCATATATTCTAACAATACCGCAGAAAATGGAACCAGAGTAGACGGAAGGGATGCATCCAGTTCAACAACTTGAGACTATCAAGCCAAATAATCGAGAGAGAATTAAGGACTGGGAGACAAGTAGAAATAGTAGTAATCAAAACAACAATTAAAAGGTAACAATGACATTAATCCTGCTCCTGGTGGCTCAATCTAGAATCAGCAACCCAATGTGACCAAATTATACAGTTATTAAATTGAAAATCTCCACCTCTCACACCAAAATCTGAACCCAGTGCTACAGTTGGGGAAGTAAAAGTAAAATGGAAACCTAATTTCTCCTTGTGGAATAAGACTTACGGAGGTTTCTTCATTCCATCAGGATCCACATTAAGTATTGGTTAATTCCTGATAAGTTTAATAGTTCTTAATGAAGACAAAAATGTGCCAAACAAGTCACCAAGATAGCACATAACCCCCTCCACATGAAAAAGGCTCTGTTTGAGCCCTTCTGTTGACCAAAAAAGTTGAAGATGAAAATATTGGATACTAGAGATAATAACAACATGCTAACTAACGAGTTAGTGATTCATTTGAGCACACCAAATAGGATTTCAAGCATAAAACCTTCATTTAACCTAGAAAAATAGGCATTATTTTAACAATGATCAATATTTGCAAACTGAGTACACAATTCAAAAGATGGCTTCTTTAATTCAAGAATTTCTAATTTCACTTGGTTTTGATTTCAGTTTAAAAGAAAGAAAAGATAAGCTCAAGTCATTGCGACTTTATTTTATGGTCAAAAGTGAGAAGACAAAACAGAAGGGCTTGGAGCACTTGGCAGTAGATGCTGTGGTTTCTACACTGAAACTATAAAAGGGTGAACTTAAATAATGAATTAAAACAAATAAGCACAGACCAATAAGACAGTTAAGGAGGCAAGTCAGCAAACTATAAAATAGAATCTTCACCCTCACCCATTGATAGCTAAATAGAAGAATACATCAATCCCATTTTCTGAAGCATTTTTCACTTAAGCACCCCCATTTTTGGTGCTTTCACATAATCACTACTTTTATTTTCACTCAACCACCAATAACTCGTAGCTTCTTTCAATTAAACACTCGTGCCCCTTTATCTTACGTTCATATACTAAATTCTGATAAATCTTTTGGGTAAATGAATAAAAGATTTTACGTAACTGAATGCATGTGCCAGTCATGTATGAAATCATTAAATTGACTAAAAGATGTGACAAATCTATTTTGCATATGTTTTTTGAAATAAATTTCAGTAACTCTTTTGGTGAAATGACTAAAGTGACGCTAAACATGGTCCAAACATTTATGAAAAATCATTAACCACATATCAAAAATGTGACTAAAACAGAGCATTAATGGTGAAATGAAAGGAAAAATAAATCTTCATTGTTAAAGTGAAAAAAAAGGGTGGTGGATATGTGAAAACCCTAAAAATTTAGGTGGTCAAGTGTGAAAAATCCATTTTGAATTTGCAAAGGTACCAATGAAAACAATAAAAATAAAATAAAAAAGCAATAGTTTTGCAACAACATAGCAGAGGAAAGTTTCTTTTTTAAGGCAAAGGAAATTTTACTCCAGCAAAAAGCTATGGGCTAATGGCTATTTCACGAAGACCTACTTTTGAAAAGAAATCTATTGACTATTTGCATTGGGTTCCAAATCTCATTGCAACCTCATCACTGGCTGAGGTGAATGTCAATTTTTTGGCAGGATGGAATGGCAGGCGAACCCTTCTTCCGAGAAGTAATATAATATGGAGCCTATTGGTAATTCACAAGTTCAAGCCAGGCAAGGCATACTAGCTAGCAACAACCAGTCCCTCCCTAACAGCAAAAAAGGTGCAAACACCTTTTACAGATGATGACACTTGGGTTAATGTGGGAGATGACATGGCACATTATTTTTTATCCTTAAGGGGAATAGCAGGACATGCAGCAATAAAATTAATAGCCTGTATACAACAGATGACCTGAAGGTAACTGGTCATAAGGCTACCTCATGATAGGGCTGAGTTTTTATGTGAATCTATGGGTTGTGCTGAACAGTAATGCATACCGAGGAAGAAGATTTTCACAAAAGGGATAACTTGAACTATAATTTACAGCACCGCCGTTGTGGCCAGTTTACTCTCACACAGATAACAGAAATGCCATTTCCCCTAATCTCAGGAATAAGCTCCCAGCCACAGTCAGTCAATGCATTTTGCTCCAACAAGATCTGTGATACATATCATGAAATTCAGAATGAAGCAAAAGTGAAGATTCCCATTGCAGTTGCTGAATGTACAAATATTCCATTGCAGTGGGATGTAATGTGATGCAGATTTAGCCAGAGAAATCAGCAAAACCAAGAGAAGAAGGAAAAGGGAAAAGGGGAGGGGAATTCTGACAGAGGGATCAAGAGAGTTCGACAGAGAAAGTGACAGAGTAAGAGAGTGAGAGGAGTCAGAGAGAATTTAATATATTTGTTATATATTCCAGTAACCAAACAGCCTCCTGCATATAAGTAAAACAAATGGCAAATGTAGAAACCAACAGAATACTGGTACCCTAACAGAATAAGTATGAACAGCAAAACAGAATACCGGTACCCCTCACAGAATAAGTATTAACAGCAAACGTATAAGACCTATAAAAATACGTATAAGAATGCGTATATCAGCAACGGGTAATTAAATGTAATCCCAGAATTTGAGTGATTGTCGGGTCGGCCGTGCACCCCTTCGAGGACGCAATAAATCAGTTGGTGTCGTGGAATCCAAATTGATAAGGCCAGTAACATTGCCGCCGTCATCGAAAAGAACCTTGTCCTCAATGTTGAATGTGGGGTAATCCTAAATAAATCCCGTAGCCGGTTCCCAAGTAGCCTAAGCAGGGGAATGAGATTCCCATTGTACAAGTAATTGAGGAAGAAATTTTCCACACTGTAACACCTTCCTAAAACCCAGAATCTGTTTAGGAGACGAGAGGCTGGGAACCATGCGCTTCAGGTGGCAAAGCAAGGCACTGGTCAGTAGGATCTAAGAAGTACGGGCACCGACATGGGTACGGACACAACACCGACATGGGATACGGACACGACACGATAACGACACGTTGACACGCTATTTTTTAAAAATTAAAGACACGACATGTTAATAACACGTAAACTAAAATTATGGTTTATTTAACTAAAATTAGTTAATATTATTAACTAATAATAATAATAATAAATAATAATAATTAATATAATAATAAAAGAAATTTACTAATAATATTATTAATATAATAAATGACATCAAATCATATGATAATAATAAAATTATTATTATTATTATCATTAAATTTAATAATATTATTATCTTCCTCTCACTTTTGGGCTCTGGCTTCCCGAACCTTCTCCACCTCGGTCCCTCCTCTTTCTTTCCCCCCTCTCTTCATTTCCAGTTGTTTCTTCTTCCTTGTCAATTTATCTTCTCATCTTTAAAATGCCTCCGCCAAATTCAGCCTTTCAGTTCTTCACCTCTTTGTCTACCAAGTTTAAATTTGTTTTCCCAATGATTTCGTTTTCTCTCATTTAATCGATCAGCCACTGTCATGGGTTATAAATAGAGATGTGCGGAAATGGTGAGGGTCGTTCGAGACCGTGCAGTCATGGTCACCGCCACTGTTCTGAGACGAAGGAAGAGTCGTCGTTCTTCGTTCCAAGCCGTCGCCACTATTCCTCGCCGCTACTGCTGATCGCCAATGGAAACAAAGAAACAAGAGTAGCAGAGAGAGTAAAGGACGCACATCGCTGCTAATGGTTGTCGCCAAAGAGGAAATAACTATTGCTGTCGCTGGAGAAAAAGTTACTGTTGCTGACGATATTTCATATCGTTGTTATCCACCGCAACTATTCATCAGGCAAGTAATTCCGCTTAGAATTTCTTTACCTTCTCTTGCCATCAGCCGTAGGGTCGAATGAGCTGTGATGCGGCACATCCCATCGTTGGATCATTATCCCCCTTTTTTCCCTTTTTCTTTTTTTTTTCCTTTTTTCTTTTTTCTTTTCCCACCTATTTTAATTTGTTTAACCCCTGGGTGTCACTCTTCCCTAAAACTGTGGATTTTAAACCATCCATTTCAAACAAAATGGACGGCTGATATTTGTCTTCCTTTCACACAATCAAAACCCTAAAATCACCTTCGCCGTTGTCCTCTCTCTTCCCACAAAAACACTAAAATTACAGCTTCCATCAAATTAGTTTCCCTCTCTAACTACTTCTCTCTGCCGCACTCTATGCAAGATCCAAAACATGTCCATAATGTATCGGACATGTCCGAAGCGTGTCCGAATGTGTCGGGACGTGTCCGAAGTGTGTTGAAAACGTTTTGGAATAACAAAATAAATTAACACGTGTCAGAGTATGTCTGACATGTGTCCCAACATGTCCGGGGCATGTCGGTGTCCGATACGTGTTGGATACGGACACTTTGAGTTCGAGAGAGTGTCCGTACTTCCTAGAGTAGGATTGCCATGACATTTTTTTAACAGAGAAACATGAAAGACATAGTGGATTTTAGCATAAGCTGGTAGATTCAGTCAATAGGCAACAAGTCCGATCCATTCGCTGACGCTAAAAGGCTCATAATAACGTTTAGCGAGTTTGTTGATCTGTAAGTGTGCAACTGAGGACTGGAGATAGGGTTGCAGTTTGACGAAAACCCAATCACCGACCTAGAATTTGTGATCTGTCCGGTGAACAACAATCTGATTTTTCATGCATAATTGGGTGTGCTGAAGGTTAGTCTTGAGAGTGACAAGAATGTGAGATTGATCAGCTAACAGTTCATCAATGGAGGTGATCGAGGAAGAGCCCCAGACATAATCGATTAATGCAGGGGGTTGTCTCCCGTATACAGCTTCCAAGGGGGTCATTTGGATGGAAGAATGCCAAGCTATGTTGTAGCTCCATTCCGCACACGATAGATATTTGACCCACTTTGAAAGATTGTCGGTTGCAAAACATCTTAAGTAACCTTTCAAGCAGTGATTGAGTACCTCGGTTTGTCTGTCCGTTTGTGAGTAATAGGAACTGCTAGTGGACAACATGGTACCCTGCATTTTGAAGAATTCACACTAGGAGATGCTCATAAAAACGAGATCCCAGTCAAAAACAATATTAGTCAAAAAACCTTGCAAAGGCAGACTTATTTGACAAACACTTCTGCCAAGCCCACAGCCGTGAAATGGGCATCCAAGGGGGAAAAATGGGCATATTTGGGCAACTGGTCCACCGCCATAAAAATCACAGTCTTCCCATTTGAGGGGACAAATGGGTAATAAAATCCATAGAGAGGGATTCCCAAATCCTTCCAGGAATAGGAAAGGGCTGTAGAAGCCCAGAAGGAGCCGAATTGAGTTGGCTTCTCCTGCTGCCAGATTGTGCAATAGGACATGAATTCACGAACATCTCGCCGCATGTTAGGCCAATAGAAGGAAGCAGCAACTCTGACTAGCATGCACTAGAACGCAGCATGACCACCCAGAAGAGAATTATAGTACTCCTATAAAACGGACTCAGCTAGAACCAGGAGCTGATTCTTATAGAGGATTAGGCCATCGCAAAGGGACTAGTGCTCATTGTCTCCAGGACGCTCCTGTAGGGCGGTGATTAAAGCTTTTGAAGTTGGGTGTCGAGAAAATTTCAAAGGGTAGTCAACAACGCCACGACGGGCTTAGATATTGTCTAAAGAGTATGGCAGGAGGCCTCAGAAGTCTAAACAAGGCATCAGCAGGAGTGTTTTCTTTCCCTGGCGGGTAGACAATGTCAAAATCATATCCCATTAGTTTGGTGATCCATTGTTACTATTCCGGTGCATAGATGGATTTACTTATCAGCGCCTTAAGAAGCTGATGATCCATATGGATCGTGAATTTGGCACCCAAAAGATATTGGTGCCATTTTTTAATTGCTTCAGCGATGGCACAAAGCTCTCAAAGGTAAGTGGAGGAGGCTTGCAACCGTGGGTTGAGTTGCTAGCTAAAAAATCTAATAGGTTGCCCCGATTGCATGATCACTGCGCCGATTCCATTGCCAGATGCATCAGCTTGGATGATGAATGGTTTAGAGAAATCTAGCAGGGCAAGATCCAGGTGGAGGTGAGGGCCGCCTTGAGTGAATTGAAAGCGTATGCTCCAAATAAATGCGTTCTTCCTCAATAATTGTGTAAGTGGTGCTACGATCTGGGCATAGTGGGCCCCGAATCATCTATTATACCCGGCTAGCCCGAGGAAACCCCTTAATTGCTTGATATTAGCTAGCGTGGGCCAACTTTGCACTGCTGCAATTTTATTAGGGTCAACCGCCACACCCATTTTGGAAACTGTGGCCCGAGTATGACAAAGAAGTGCGCCTGAACTCACACTTTGATAATTTGGCGAAAAATAGATTGTCCCACAAAATCTGAAGGACACGAGAGAGACGCTCAAAATGTAGCGCCCGCGAAAAGCTGTATACTAGAATATCGTCAAAGAATACCAAGACAAATTTCCGCAGCACCAACCGGAAGATAGTATTCATCTCGCACAGAACAAAGGAAGGGGCATTTGACAAACCAAAAGGCATAACAAGGAATTCATAATGCCCTTCACGTGTTCGGAAAGCTATTTTATGTACAACTTCCGCATCCACTCTCGTTTGATGATAACCAGCATGTAGGTCTAGTTTGGAAAATATTTGAGCAATGTATAATTCGTCTAACAACTCATCAACGGTTGGTATGGGAAATTGGTCCTTGATTGTAAATGCATTAAGAGTACGATAATCCACATAGAAACACCAGCTACCATCTTTTTTTTTTAACAAAGAGAACCGGGGATGAAAATGGGCTAGTGCTAGGGTGAATGATACCTTTTCCATTTTTGCATTTTTGGATCAACTTTTCCATTTTTGCTTTCTGAAAAGGCGAATAGTTTAATATTAACTGGCTAAGCATGACATTTCAAGGGAATTCGATGATCTGTGGAGCGGTGGGGAGGTAACCCATGTGGGACAGTGAAGGCGTCAGCGAATGAAGAGAGAATACCGTGGAGGGTGGTCATAATAGCAGGATCAACATCTTGAGGCAAATGGGATAGAATCAGAGTCACATCCAAGCTACTGTCCGGAATGGATTCCATAACAGGGGTGAATGTCAATTGGAAGTAAGTAGCGGCTAAATGGGTGAGAGCACTTTGCCTCAATTAACCAAATGACATAGTGGACATGGCAGCTTGTTATCCATGTAAGGTGAGCTAAGCCCCTTCGTGATGGAATCTCATCTAGGCCTTTTAGTCAAATAACACTGGCCCAATTGTTGCAAACCATTGGACTCCCAACACAATGTCTGCTCCATAGATTGGCAGTAAATAAAGGTCCACAGTGAATTCAAATGAACCCAATGTAACTGGGACATTGGTGCGTCGTCCTTCATATTGGAGAGAATCGCCATTTCCCCCTGTAACATTAAAGTGGTGTGAAGGCTCTATAGAGAGGCCCAGGTACTCGGCCAATCGAGTCTACAAGAAATTATGGATAGAGCCACTATCCACCAGCACCACTACCTAGTGACCAGAGAGCAACCCTTGTAGCCTCAAGGTGGAAGGAACAAAATAGCCTTCCAATGCATGGAGAGAGATAGTTGGGTTGATGTCTAAAATTGAAGATGTAGGAAAAGATTCCTGCAGAGGGTCAACTGGAGAGTCCACATCTGTGGAGTCAACTTCTCCAATTGGTGACATCAGCTGAGCTGATCCATCTTCATCAGTGATCAGACATAAGAATTGGGATTTGCATCGGTGAACCGGTATGAAGTATTCATCACAATTAAAACACAGCCCCCTATCTCAGCGAGCGGCCATTTCAACTAGAATTATTTTTTTATGGGTCATTTGAGTAAAGGGGTCTGCAGGAAGGGAATTTTTTGGGAAGTGGAAGAGGAGGTAGCAATTTGCTTGAGAGGTGGTGGTCGCTATGAAGTGTGTCGCCCAACATCATTTTTTCTTCCACCAGTTTTGCCATACCAATAGCTTCCGGCAGCAATGTTGGTTTCAACAAGAATAATTCACGCTGTATGTCATCACGTAATCCAAAAATGAAACAATTAAGAAGATTAATAGTGATCAGACCTGTAATGCACGTCGAAAGAGTCTCAAACTCGACCATATAAGCTGCCACAGTGGTGGTTTGGCAGAGCTTGTACAAGGTTGCTTCATGGTTGAGGTAAGAGGATGGCCCGAAGCGTAGTTCTAGGTCCCTGGAAAATATCTCCCATGTGGATAACTGCTTGGTTGCATGCATCCATTGATACCATTGCAACGCAGCTCCCATCATGTAGAAGGCGGCGATGATTAGCTTCTGCTCAAGAGGAGTATCATGGTATAAGAAAATCCTTTCGATCTGAAAGAGCTACCCGATAACATTATCACCAGATAAAAAAGGAATTTTGAACTTGGATAGTTGAGGATGAGCCGAGATCTGGCCATCAGGTTGAGAAGGCAACACTATTGGTAGGATTTGTGTCAATGGATGCGAAATAACAGCAGAAGACGCCATGAACGAGGAAGGGGTGGGAAGCAAAGGAGGGTTTGCTGTTGTCAGCTGAGAAGGCTATCGCTCGATTCGGCTCAAATACTGACGGATTTCGGCAATAGATTGTTGAATTTGTTCAGTGGTGGTGTTGTAGGCAACGAGGCCTTCTACATGTTGGTGACTAGTTGCAGCGACCTCATTCAGATTTGTTGACAACCCCGCAATAAATTCTTCAAGTGCCTCGTAACGTGTGGACATACCCTCTGCTATGGTCTTAATGAGAGCACCAATGATGCAGATTTAGCCAAAGAATCAGCAAAACAAAGAGAAGAAGAAGGAAAAGGGAAAGGGAAAAGGGGAGGGAAATTTTGACAGAGAGATCGAGAGAGTTCAAGGGAGAGTGAGAGAGTAAGAGAGAGAGGAGTCAGAGAGAATTTAATATATTTGTTATATATTCCGGTAACCAAACAGCCTCCTATATATAAGTAAAAACAAACAGAAAATGTAGAAACCAACAGAATACTGGTACCCTAACAGAATAAGTATGAACAGCAAAACAGAATATTGGTACCCCTCACAGAATAAGTATTAACAGCAAACGTATAAGAAGACGTATAAAAATATGTATAAGAATGCATATATCAGCAACGGGTAATTAAATGTAATCCCGAAATTTGAGTGGTCGTTGGGTCGGCGTGCACCCTTCCGGAAACGCAATAAATCAGTTGATGTCGTGGCATCCGAATTGATAAGGCCCGTAACATAATGTTATAATGGAAATCATTGCTGGAAAATAAAGAAATGTGTAGGCAATCTTGGCTGGTGGTTTTGGGGTCGCGGTGATTAGAGGCAACTCATTAGGTATAGCATACCATTGAGTCAGCATACCAGAGGAATCGTCATAGGAAGAACAAATTTCCAAGGTAAACCCATTCAAGTGATATCCACATTCCACAAAGCATATTCACTTGACCTGCGCTTTCTTAACATGCTTTTGCAAGAATTGTAGTTTCTTTCCAATTCGCAACTTGAATATGCGGGTACTCTATGTGAGTCTATGACAAATGGTTGCTGGAAAGGTTATTTTCTGGATATATGAGTGCTCAGGCAGAATGTACTATGCTCCCATCGTTCTGTGCTGGATATGGAATTTTGACAAGGAAACCTAGTGTGGTTGTTGAAATTCAAAACTGCCAACTATCAGCCAAAGAAACTTTTCAGAACTTGCCCCATAGTCATGAGCCATGATTTTATTTTATGCAGGGATTTGTATCTTTAAAATTACCAAACAGTAGCATTTCTAAATGTGTCCCTAGGGAGGAGACCAGGAACTCTTCTGTACCGGGCCTTTAAGAGGAGATACTCCCAGCAAAATTTCTTCAGTGTATTTTCTGCTGTAAAATTATCAATGCCAAGATGTAAACCTCTAATTGCAAAGTGAAGAACATAACTAGCAAAACTCAAGTCAACAATTGAGCACATTCGCCAGATGATGCCATCTTAAATAGTAGGGCAAAAACTAATTGCTTGGAGCCTTGGACAATGTTAAACCTGAAGAAGGGAGAGAATTATGCCCTAGAGATTTGAATGCCAGGTATTTCAACAGGCATGTGGACCATGACATCAAAAATTATGGGCTAGATGAGTAAACTCTACAGAAGGCAAGGGCATCTGGGAGGTTTAAAAGTCTTACAAACTGAAAGGTGCTGAAATAAATTACTTAAAGAATGAGGCAGGCAGTTCAGAACAAGATGCAGATTCAGGGTGGGCAAGCTTTAACAGAAGACTGCTGCATTTGGTAATCAGTGAACAAAGAGCACATACAGTTAATTGAGGGAAAAGAACCAATGCTAGTTAATGGTTGTTTGGGGTCACATTCATGGTAGCAGGCATGCTTTTTCTTCATGAGGCCAATTTCTTAAAAAAGAAACCAGACCAGTACTATTTTGCAGAGAAAAAGATCATTAAATAGCATAAGATGTGTATAGACTCAGCAGCAAGATGAATATCGGCATCATTACCCTTCACTAACCAGTGAACAGGAGTCATCACAGTGAAATTGTACATAAATTAATTTAATCGGCAACCTGAGCAATGAGATTGGGAAAGGAATAGGATTCAAAGTAGGGAAGAAGTCCACCAGTCAATATCTTTCCACTTCTGCATTGGCAGCTGCAATGTATCACATGTGGCTAACAGAAAGCTGAGGCAAAATCGACAGAAGAGAAACAAGAAGTCTTCAAATTTAGCTTTAATCTTTGGTTGAATACTTGAAATAAATCAGAAGTAGATGCAGCCATAGATTTTTAGCAATGATCTGTGCTTCTATTCTCTTGTTTCTTTTTTCCTAATAAGATTTGGTCTGATTCTCCTTGTGGTAACCATTTATTATTTCCAGAAAACTTCAAACAAGATCACAAAGGATTGGAATTTCTTTTTTAGGCTGCTACGACCGAATGGAATGGTGGATGTATATTCACATAGTCGAGCACAGTTAGCAAGGCTTAAGTTGTTGTTCTCGTTGTTCTTGCTCCTCCATCTCAAGGGATGGCTATATTGTTGTTCTTTTGTTAATGACTTTCTTTGAATTCCAATAGGAGAAGGGGAGAGAGAGAGAGAGGCGGATAAAGAGTTCAAAGATGAACCAGGAAACACCACACACGAACAACCAAAGACATGAAAACATTTCTTGAGGTAGAGCAGCTTATTCTTGGGACCACCTTTCTGGCTAAGCAGCTAACCCAACTTAATCAAGGTGCTTTCATCTTTTTATATTCCAGATATTTCTGGTGCATATATGCGATAATCCAGTTGAAGAACCTAAACAGAAATTCCTCTTGTTTAAGTTTTTTTGTTCAAATAAAGGCACAGCGAGCCATCATGCAACTGTCCGTAGTGTGTTTTACTGCCAGCTCCAGATTCTTTCAGCTTGGTTCTAAAATCAATCACATATCCATCCATTTGAGGGAGTTCAAGTTCCACCTGCTGTGCAATTAGAAGAGCTCCATTGAGCCATATCATATTAATATCCAATCCTTATAATACAGGAAAGAGTGTGCACCCAGTTACATTATAGTTTTTACCACAACACAGTTCCAAGAATTGCTTCTAAAGTGTTTTTAGATCAGATATGATGAGGAAGCCTAGTTTACGAGACTTCTTGTAGTGCAGATTCTAGGAAAAATCAGATACACATGATCTCATCCCTGCATTGCAATGAGATTGTCTTCATAATTTAAACCTATGACCTCAAAGTTGCAATGGAATAACCTTACCATTAAGCCAAAGTTTACCCTTGGATATGATAATTAAAAATTAAAAATCAAAAGGGGGTGTCAACTCATTACTTCCCAACGTCCAAAAAAAATAGAGTCCATGACTTGAACACAAAAGCTCCCAAAATACCACCATCCTATGTTATTATTTTTTATCTCAAGCACAAATCAGTATTTTAATTTAGGAAGCATGTTGGAGTCCAGAATACAATTAAAATCTACTCTCTCATCATCTCTTATTGAATGGCCTACATCCTTGTTAGCTGTCCAGCAAAATGAATTTCCACTTATCATTGGTAGACTTCTCATTCCCAATTTTACCTAATGGAATAGTTGCATTTTTAGCTTTGAAAAGGAAACAAAGGTAGTGATGAGGCCATCTTGTTGAATGTTTTATCCCACACTATCGTTTCAAGATGCAAACTTAAGGGCAACATCTGCATAGCACTCCTCATTGAAATTCATGTCATTTACAACTGAGATATTCATTATGGGTGATGAGGGAGTATATCAAAAGATCCATACATGTGCACTCTTGTTCCTCATTCCTATCAAGCTAATGTAGCCATAAGACATGTCACAGATGATAGTGACCGTACCTGACTGTAGATTGTGGTCAAGGATATTTGTCCACATCATAGCATTGAGATGATGAAGGACAAGAGTTGTTTTTGTGAAAAATGCATTGATTGGCATTCATTGGAGAGAAGAAATTCTCACACCGAGTTATACCATAAAGTAGTACATCATAGCTAAAAACAACCCCATTGGCCATTTAGTAGCATATATCTTGGGGCAATTAAAAGAGGTTCACCATGTCTTTTGGATGCATATCTTGAAAACGGATTCAAGCCAATAGTTTCTCAAGCAGGCTTCTGGATTAAAGAATCCGGACCTACACCCCACAGACACAAATAAGAGCTCAAAGGAACAAGATAGATGCCTAATTAATCCTCAAACACTTAAGTCAGTGTCGTACTAGCTAAACTCAAAGGAGAAAAAGGACTAAGATGAGGGAGTAATGGCTTCTAGAAAACAAGTTCTGTGCCTCATAATATTTTGTAGAGAGAAAAGGTTATCCAATAGTTAAATCAACCTGAACCTTGAAATTGGAAGGCTTGAGTACTGCACGATGTATGTTTTAACAAGTCTTGATTTTCTAGATCAAGAAATTATGTCCCTTTTTGTGTTAAAGGGTCTTGTATTCATAGAGTCATCAGACTTGATCTTGGACTTCCCATATTGGGACATTCGCATAAATTTAGAGGTTGTGGTGACGATTTCTTTGACCATCAAAGTGAGGTCATTAGGTAACGCCATGTCTCCATTATTTTACGATACAAATTGCAACTTTTGATGATCATGGTCTTTTAGGGATGTTTTCAAACTATTTGTGTTGATTATGCATTTTTTTTTTGGCTGACCATGATGCGGCATCGTATATGCCATGGGTGCCTTGTCTTTGGCCAAAGAAATGAGTCATTTTGTCCGGACCAACAACTTGGCACTCTAACAGCACCGACTCTCTAATAGTGACTTTCTGAAAATCCAACCTTCTAATATTATGGCCTTCTAGCAGTCTAAGCCTCTGACAGTCAGTGTGACCTCCATTGACAACCCAAACTTTAATAGCATGGACCTTCTAACATCATGGGCCCTCTCTAAGAATCCGGACATGGACATTCGGGTCCAAATCTTACTGTTTTGTGGCTAGACCCATCATTTTTATTGGGGAGAAACCTCATGCCCCGGAAATAAGAAAATGGTTAAGATTGTCACATGTCAAATTTTACTCTTCAAGAATTTTGGTTTTAAAGCAGGCTTTAGGCCCTAATTAATTAATTGGCTAGTTGACGAGCAACATCATGTTGAGTTATGGTTGTCTTAACACATACATAAGAAGCTAAGACCGCAACAACATCTTGCACAGAAAATTATGCTTCCAGATAATAATATGGACATCTATCCCGACAAATAATTGCATTTTTTCTTTCAACATTTTTTTTTTTTTGGTGTAAATGAAAATTAATCCACAAATCTGAAAGGAATTCTGATGACCTTTCTTCTTTCACAGGTGGAAAATGGTTTATAGAAACCGAACCCATGCTAGAGAGCAGGTCATAGAAGGCTTAATCAACTATTCTCCACCTCACTTCCCTTTAATTTTCACCTCCCTGATTTACCCTAAAACAGTTTTACAACTGGCTCTCACCTAGGAGGTACTATATTTGCATTCCATGAATAGGATCATGAACGTTATAGATGGTTTCCTCCATTTAAAATGTGAAAAAACAAAGTGATTCGAAAAACATGCTATGCTTAGTTAGCAAAGACATGAACTGTGGACACTGGATATTGTGTAAAACTGTAGAGAGCTTTAGTAATATTTTATCCAATTAGAATTTTACAGTTTTTCTATTAGAACAAACAGAATAAGTAGAAACCTCTAATATATATCATAGGACCAAAAGATAAAATTTTAAATTTTCACTATTTCACATCCAATAAAGAAAAAAAAAACACATTTAGGCTCCGTTTATAAATTATCTTCCTGGAAGATGTTTTCAAGTATTAGAAAATACGTGATATTGTATTTCCATATTTTCGTACATTTTGTATTTTATATTTAGGGTAGGTTTTATTTGTTTTAGGCAACTTTTGTATTCGTTTTAGGCTAGCTTTGTAAATAAATATCTCCACCCTCGTGCAGTGTGAGCTGTGAAGTAATCGAGAGTTCTCACTGAGCATTAAATGAAACGGCAGCTTCGCTGCCATCTTCCTTCTTTGATTTTGCCTCTCGTCGTCTCCTTCTTTTAGCTTCGGCTTCTTCAAATCTTCCTTCGTTTTCTTACATGGTATCAGAGCGATAGAATCACAACCTTCTCTTTCCAACAATATGTCCAACGTCGACCTTCCTACGACCGCTTGCAACCCTAATCTCTTGCGGTTTCAAAATTTTTCAGATCCCACAAATCTATTTCGCCTGGAGCCCGGTGATAGCCCTGCCGTTACTCTGGTCGTCGATTCACTCACCACCGACAACTACTCTACTTGGTCCAGAACCATGCGTCGAGCTTTGAGGGCAAAAATAAACTTCACTTCATCGATGGCATTGTTCCGAAACCCATCGATTCCAACAATTCCCTTTTTGAAGCCTGGGGAC
>JAOVVI020003415.1:6277-19128 GCA_028571085.2 Nepenthes alata | reverse complement strand
GTTGTAAGGACCACTCCAGCGCCACTGCCCGTGTCTGTAGACGATCCGTCCACGTGGAGTATCCATTCCGGGACTCCGTCAAGTGGTTCTGAACTTTTCTCAGGCTGTTCTTCGAGAACTAGGGTTGTAGTCTCGACAATGAAATCAGCCAGCGCTTGTGCCTTTACAGCAGGCCTGGGTTAGAATTCGATATCAAACTCGCCCAACTCGATAGCCCATTTCACCAGCCATACAGAAATATTGAGTTTCTGGAGTATACTTTTCAGCGGTTGGTCAGTGAGGACTACTATCCAGTGGGCCTGAAAGTAGGGCTTAGCTTTTACGCAGAGAATATTAGCGCCAAGGCAAATTTTCCAGCGCGCGAGTATCGGATCTCTGGGCCGGTAAACGTTTTACTTACGTAGTAGACCGGCTGTTGAGCGTCTGAGTCCTAGCGTACGAGGACAGAGCTGAGCGACGCCTCTGACACCCCGAAGTATAGAAATAACTCCTCTCCGCTCTTTGGTGACATCAATAACGGCGGGCTGGCCAGATACTATTTCAGTTCGTCGAAAGTAGTTTGGCAATCCGCTGTCCATTGGAACCCATTAGATTCTGTTACCCTAAGGGCCTCGAAGAAGGGCTGGTACTTCTCATCGGACTTCACAAGGAAGTGGGACAGTGCTGCCAGCCGTCCAGTCAGTCGCTGGATGTCCTTTACGTTCCGTGACGGTGCCATATCGGCAAGTGCTTTGATCTTCTCTGGATTTGCCTCGATCCCCCGCTGGGAGACGATGAAACCCAAGAATTTGCCGGAGGCCACTCCGAAGACACACTTTGCTGGATTCAGCTTCATGGGATACTTACGGAGCACCTCGAACGACTCTTCTAGGTCGCGGATGTGGTCGCCGGTGACCTTACTCTTAACGAGCATGTCATCGACGTAGACCTCCATGTTGCGACCAATTTGTTTCTCGAATATTCTGTTGACCAACCGTTGGTAGGTCACTCCAGCGTTCTTAAGTCTGAAAGGCATTACGCTGTAGCAGTAGGTGCCCTAATCGGTCATGAAAGAGGTGTGCTCCTTGTCATCCGGACTCATACGGATCTGGTTGTAACCCAAATAGGCGTCCATGAAGCTTAGCTGCTCATGTCCTGCCGTTGGGTTAGCCAGCAGGTCGATCCTATGCAAGGAAAAATTGTCCTTCTAGCAGGACTTGTTAATGTCGATAAAATCGACGCACATCCACCATTTTCCGTTGCTTTTCTTTACCAACACGACATTAGAGAGCCAATCCGGGTATTGGACCTCTCTAATGAAGCCAGCGTCCAACAGCCTTTTCACCTCCTGTCGGATGGCAATCAGCTTTTCAACATAGTGATTTCTTCGCTTTTACCTGACGGGTTTTCGGCTGGAATCGAGCCCCAACTTATGAACCATCATTTCTGCCGGGATTCTAGGCATGTCTGCTGGAGTCCATGCAAAAGGTCAGCATTCCTTTGTAGGAATGCAATCAATTCATCGCACAGTAATCCGGTGAGTGAGCCGTCGATCTGTACACACTTCTCCGGGTCCAGTGGGACTAATCGGTGGCTTCACCGGACTAAGCTTGCTGAAGGGCGGTCTCGTCTCGACGGACGAGATCCCCAGCTGTTCTAGTGCTACCACTAGGGGCAACGTGCTACATATAACAAGTTCGTCCGGTAACCTGGTCGCCTAGCACCTCTCCGACACCGTAAGGTGTTGAAAACTTTATTTTGAGGTGTGAAATTGAGGTGACTACCCCAAACGATGTTAAGTAAGGTCTACCCAGTATGGCGTTATATATTGAGGGTAGGTCGACCATCAAGAATATGAGAGTTTGACTTGCTATTTTTGGATACGTGTCCAAAGTGGCCTCCAACTGGACGGTCCCTTGAACGGGCACGGGCTCGTTGTCGAGGCCGTATAATGGGCTCTCGGCAGGTTTTAGTTGATTCTTTTTAAAACCTAATTTAAAAAATACATCCAAGTAAAGCAAATCTCTCAAACTTCCATTATCGACGAACACTCGCTTCAGTTGGTAGTCGATGCTACCGCCCGAAACGAGCGTGGTTACAACGAGAGGATCAGCATGGGAGGATACAACGTGAGCTAAGTCATCGTCACTAAAGCTGATGGTGTTATCCACCGTGCGCTACTTTTTCCTCCCAGTCTGCTGCTCCTCGCTGCCAGATGGGTTTTTGGCAGGTCGGGTGGTGACCATATTAGCCACCCCTACTACAATCCGATTTCGGGAGGAGTCTGTTCCTACCCCTCTCTGTCAGCCGCTCCAGAGCTCTATCTAGAGCTCCTGATGTACTTGGCGAGGTGCCTTCTGCGAATCAGCTCTTCGATCTCTCTACAGAGTCTTGCAGTCCTCCGTCGCAAGCCCAGCAGAGTGGTAGAAGTCGCAGTACTTAGACTTATTTCCCGAGTCCTTTTTTAGTGGTTTTGGCCACTTCAAGAACTTATCCTCGTGTATCTACATGAGGATATTAGAGCGGATGTCCATCAAAGGCATGAAGCCAGTGGACTCGTAATCTCTATGCTCCGGTGGCCAAAGCCTGTGCTGCTTCCGATAGGAATGGTCACTGCCGCCGTACTTTCTTTATCCCTCTGCAGGGAAGGATCGAGGTTCATCTGTCCGCTCGGGGTATTTTGCCTCGTTAGCCTCTTCTGCCGCAGCGTATCCCCGTGTGATGAACTCCGCTTCCCAGAAGGTTTGAGGATTCTTGTGAGCCAGATGCTTGAAGAATTCCTCGTAGGTCAGCGCGGAGATGAAACTGTCCAGCTTCATCTCCTCCGTGATCCGAGGAATACACCTGGCCTCCGCCACAAAACGATCTAGGAATCACTGTGCGTGCTCCCCCGATTTCTGCTTGATGTGGGAGAGATGCCACGACTGCTTCTCTTCCCCAACTTGAGGCGTACTGAGCCAAGAAGAGATATGTTAGGTCACAGAAGCTGCTGACAATGCCTGAAGGGAGGTGATGGAACCAGATTCGGGCATCTCCCTTCAGCGTAAGAGGGAAGCAGCAGCACATCGCTGAGTCTTCCAACCCTTGTAGACTCAGATGGGTGCGGAAGTGATTCAGGTGGTTAACCATATCACTGCTGCCATCGTATGAGTCAAGGGAAGGCATCTTAAACTTGGTGGGGAGTGGACGGCTTAGGATCTCCGCTGTGAAAGGAGATCGGTCGAAGTCGATGGTGTGCTCTTCGTCTTGGAACACGCGGTTCCAAATTTTTTCCACTCACGGATCTGCGCGAGTGGTGTTTGCTGATCTTTTGCAGTGAGGTAAGCCCTAAACTCTGTCTTGTCTCTGGAAGGTCCAACAGCCGGCTGGCTGCTACCTCCAGCAGATCTGGCAGTCCTGGAGGCTCGCTCCTGGACTACGTTGTCGTTGTCGGCCCGAGAGTATCAGGGGTTTCTTCTCTCCGGTCTTTCTCGCGGAGTTGTGCTCCCGGAGTGTTCTTCAGGCCTGTTCTGGCCAGGAACGTGGGAGGATGCTGGAACTGGATTGTTCCCGGTTCTCTCGGGCCTTTTAGCCGGCTTCTTTTTTCTCTGGCCACCTTTTTTGATGGCCGGTGTAGGGACTGCCGCCGGAGGAGCTGTCTGTAGTCTCTGGTCGTTCTGGGAGCAGAGTATCTGGAGCAGACGTGTGTTGGCCTACATCTGCTCAATCAATTGTTGAAAGTAAGGCACTGAAACTCCGCCCATAGCCCCGTTGACCGTGGCACCAACAGCGTGGTCCTGGTCGGGGTAAGTAACATCTCTAGCGGGATCACTAGCTTGGGCAATCGTGTTCACCATTGTAGAGTTAGAAGGTGAAAGAGAGTGTTGTTTGGGGTAGTGGTTGGCTTTTGTAAGCATTCCCACGAACGGCGCCAATGATGTGTTCTTGGATCCGAACTTTGAACAGATTCGGGTTGATATGCTTGACCTCGTTTTGGCTCCGTTCACTGAGTTAGAATCCTGCACACTACTAAAATGAACAGGAGGTCAGTGTGTCGGCGAAAAGTTGTCCCACCGAAAATACTCCGACGCTAAAGTTTGTAAACAGCATTCGAAATATGAGAAGGTTATTGAAACTGAGAATTGAAAGAGAGAGCGAGAGAGAGTGTGTGTGGATCTCAAGATGAAAGAGTGGCAAAGCCGTCGTCTTGAATCTGGATGGTAGGGAGGCAGTAAACAGCTGTCACATGCACGCTGTATGCCTTTGGTTTTTTTAGTCTCAGCAGAGAGTAGAGAATTGTCAGTCTCCGTCGTCTCTGTGAGCGTTGTCTGAGTAAAGGCTTGGGTGAGTCCAAGTTTTTGTGCGTAAAAGTTGGCCTGTCCTCAATGGGAATTCTAGGGCTTATTTACAGTTGACAAGGTGATCTCCCTCCTTTAGAAGGAGTGATCCCTCGCGTGATTCCTGGTTGGCCTACCTTTCAGAGTTGATGCCACTTACCAAATGAACCGAGATAGTTTCCTTCCATGGCGATCAGTGGCTTTGCAAATTGCCCACCTTCCTTCTGTGTATTTTACCGTTGGAATCTTCAGTTGGCAGAAAATTAGAAAAATCTGGCACATTCCTTACGAGAAGGGCGCCGATTTTGTCAATGTCCATTTCGGGAGCCAGCTGGGATCGTGAAAGATGTTGGGAGAGCAGTTGCTGGCCGTCTGATGGATCGCGGGTTCAAGTGGGCCAGATCCATAACTGTAGAAAAAACCACTGTGGGGCCCATTGTTACAGTACGGAGACGATCAACATTTGAGTTGACCGTTTAGGTGTGAGTTGGCTGCCTGGACGGTCAATGCCAGCGTTGACCGTCGTGGGCTTTTCACCATTTGGGCCTGTTCTCCAACTGGGCTGTTAACAAGTTGACCGTCCATTTTGGGTCTTCGTTGACTTTGGGCCAGCTCATTTTTTGTATACCTATCAAACTTTATTTAGCTTAATTCTCTGAACTCAATAAGTTTAATGAAATATCTTCACAAGTTTATTTACGTAAGAAATAAATTTTTAATTACTTAATATATTTATTTATAATAAGGAAAATAATTATACTCAATTTGTAATAAATTAAGTCAAAATTATTAAAAAGTTGTAAAAATATTTATCTACCACATATTGACATAAATTATACTGAATATGATTCTGGGTAAAAATCTATTCTACGTGTAAGTTGTTTATAAAATACACATTTTGCTATGTCTATCAAAAGTTAAATTAATAGTGTGTTTTGATTATAAATATAATTTTAGCTTATTTTGATGCATTTTAGATTTAAATTTCAAACATGTTTAGGTCAAGTCAATCATTTGAGTTTAACTCCATTCACTGAGTTTAAATCCTACACATCACAATTATAAATAAGTGGTTAGATGACGACGAGAGGTTGTCAAACCGTAAACACTTCGATATTCAAATCAGAAATCGGCCTTCGAATTAAGAAGGTAAAGATGAAAGGATGCAATGATGATGCATGGAGTGTTTGTGATGGAATAGTGCTTTCGTTGAGAGAGGCTTTGGAAGCTCGCGGAGAGCGTTGGCTCTTAGCATTGTGTTTGCTGGGAACGTAGTAGCGAAAAGAGAGAGAGAGAGAGCATTAGTATTCTGAAAGCATGGAAGCTTTGCAGTAGAGAGTGTTTGTGGGCAAATGAGAGCATGTCTTGAAGTGAGGACTTCATGGCTTTTTATAGTTACCGTGCTTGGCTGCCTTCCTTGGACAGAAAGGCTTAATTCTTGCGCTCCGTTGGAATCACTGCCTTTCATGGTGTAGACCTTTAATGGCAGTAACTGTCACTTGGATTGATTATCTTCCATCTACATTTTGTAACCGTTAGGGTTTATTATAGAGAGGAGGAGGATTCTGACGCTTTCCTTCAGAGATGCACGTCGATCCTCGGTATAACTATTGTAATGGAGATTGCCTTCTATGGAGACCGTGAAATCAGGGGAGGTGACCGTTGCTGGTCAAGGACATATATGTGGGTTAAATTAGGCCTGGCCCACTAGTAGCCTAGTCTTCAGACAGTCAACTGGTCCTACTTTTGGTCAATGAAATCGTTGACTCTCTTAAGAGTTAGTCGTCCATCCTGTTCTTGGCTCATTAACCTTTTGTCTGGTCAACGGTTAGCATAGACTGTCCAAACACAAATTAGGCCGTTGTGGATTTGAGCTGTTCCTCCTTCTTAGACCAGCATATTATTGACGTACCCACCACTAGCCTTCATATTGGTAGTCTGGGACTCCGACTTTCAACATGTTCAAGATAGGACGCGAGTGGATGGGCTATATGCTTGAGGTGACCTGGTGAGGAGGCTAGAAATGACCCTTGGTATGTTGATCGTGTTGCTTGTAATTATTGACCATAAAGTCAAGATTCAGAGAACTATCTCAAAAGATTATTGACCGGATTCGTTGACCGTCTAAGCTAAGATCCGAAGTGCTTCTGAAGGAAGCGTTGAACGGATTCGTTGACCATCTAAGCCAGAATCCAAAGAACTAGTGAGGAAAATATTAACCAGATTTGTTGACCGTTTATGCTAGAATCTAGAGAACTGGTGAAAGAAATGTTGATCGGATTTGTTAACCATCTAGGTCAAAATCCGAAGAACTTGTGGGAGTTGAAACAATGGGCCATCAACCGCCGGACTGTTAGTCGAAAAGGTGGATATGTGTCTACATGCAGTGAGTTTACGATCCCAATAATTAATACACCAGAGGATCTTATTCAACTGCACCCGTTCAAGAAGCGACACGTGTCAATAATGATAGGCGCATGTTTATGAGACATTTCTCCTTCTCCGGGGTTCACATTCATTTAAGTAATCCGTCTGTTACTTTTCAAACTTCTCACGCTTTCCTTCAACTTTCCTTACTGAAAATTTTTAAGTGTTCTTCCTTCTCACATTTTCATAGCTTCCTCTGTTACCCAGATTACTGTCATTCTGAGAGGTAATGATATGAAGGAGTTGTATGTCGAGTAAAACATCCTAAAGGAGATCTTCTTCAGATTCCCTAGCAAGGAGGATCGGGCGTGCTCTCCTCCTGAGGGCTGCATCACCGTATATGAGGCCCACTTGAGGAGTGGGTTGCGTCTCCCAGTTCCTGACGACCTTCAGGAGATCCTGACCACCGTCCAGGTTCCCATCGCACAATTTCATGCTAATGTTGTGCGATACCTGTGTACATTTTGTATCTTCCTCCGTCGCCATGTGAAGTAACTGACAGTGGAGGCAATCAGAGTGTTATTCAAGTTCAACTAGGGAGCAAAGTGGATCTCCTTGGTCCCATGAGGACTTTAGATTAACACTACCTTATATGATTCTCTGAAGAATTGGAAGAACGAGTTCTTCTTCGTTCACATGGATGAGTCCTGGCCCTTAACTAGGGATTGTGGTAGGGTGCCGGATGTTTATACTGGGATGCTCTCTGACGAGGAGATTGAGACCATGGAGCCACTCTTCAAGCTAGTGGAGGGAAATCTCATTGAGTTTCGGAGAGACCACCTAGTTTTTCGTATAGAGGCCAAGAGGGAGAAATGAGGGCCTCCTTCCCCAGAGTAGAAGATGATGGTGCCTTCCCATAAGAGGAAGGCGGGCGCCATTACAATTGGGTCTGCCAGTGCGTCACCCATTGAGGCATCTCCCAAGAGTCAAAGGCAGAAGAAGATGGCAACGGCGATGCCTTCTTCTTTTTCCACTGAGCCAGAGTACGTGTTGGCTTGCCAAGTTGCCGGAGCTGGGGACAGCTCCGACGTAGGCAAAGTTGAGGTTGCCATAGAGCCATATAGGGCCAGACTGCGCTCCACTATGAGCAGCGCCGTTCTGGCTCTGCCACAGCCGATGCACTTGGTTGTGCCATCTGAGCCACCCATGCAGCCCTCAACGAAGCAGACCATTGAGTTGCTAGAGGAGACACCTGCTGAAGAGCTCTTGAGGCACCTACAAAGCTTCCTGTCATACCGGTCACTGGATTATCTGAGGGGCATGCTGTTGGTGAGCCTCATGAGGCGCCTGAGGTGCCAACTGCCAAAGAGCCCCCATTGGTGGTTGGCATCAACGCTAAACTGACGGAGGAGCCTACCATCGGTGAGCTTGTTGAGGCGGTGGGCTTTGCTGTGGAGATACAAAGGATGTACCAACGGAACCTGGTGAGCTTCGACCGGGACAAGGAGATCACTTGGTTCGAGGAGGAGTTAGAGTTGCTAAAGGCGGAGCACCAGGAGGACACAACTGCTCTCCAATCTATGCTGTCCAGTTTGGAAGAGGAGAATGTCAAATTGAAGGAGGAGAACACTCAACTGAGAGAAGCTATGCTATCGAGCCTGGAGGAGGAGAATGAAAGACTAAAAGAAGAGAACCTCCAGTTGAGAGAAGAGGTTGATCAACTCGTGGGATAGATGACAGTACTGGAGAACGCGTTGACCACTCACATACGCCCCCATGAGGTCTTTGATATGCTGGTGGCACGATTACGGGAGGGTGTCAACCTTTGCCGTCGTATTACGCGGTTGGTTGACCCCAATTTTCCGATGGAGTATATTGACCTGTCGAACCATTCTTTCCAACGTCGTGAGAGCCTCATGGGGTAGTCTCGGAGTGGTCAAGGGCCAGCACCGCTACCTCCTTGGAGCTCTCCACCTCCTTAGATTTTGTACTCTTAGCTTTTTGAAATTGTTGTAATTATAAATGTGCATATCAATAAATTGATTATTTTACTGATATTACATGTCTTTGCCTTTGTTGTTATTTTTCAATCACTTGTTGTGTTGACCGACTAACTTGGTGTATCACTTGCAAGTTGGTCGTCTCGCCTGCCTGTGGTGCTCTCTTATGGATTTAAGTCTTGGAGAAGACAACAAGGTAGACCTTAATGCTGTATCAAGCCTATTCAATACTTGCACGTGAGTAGAGGCTTGGTGGCGCTACTCGAGTGAGGACCTAGGTGGTCAGCTTTTGGGATGGAATGCCCTACTCCTATCGACCGTCGCTGACTGATCACGATATCTCCTTGTGAAGGGGGTTGTCACATGCACTATTTAAGCCCTCTAAGATTTTGACCACGAATGGGTCACTTGAATGACCAAGGTTTAATTCAACTGTTAGTAGGCCGTCTAGATGATCAGGGTTTAATATGACAATTTATGGGCCACCTCAATGACCAGAGTTTAGATATGACCGCTTATGGGTCGCCAAGATGATGAGGGTTTAGATACGACTACTGATCGGCCACTTGGATAACCAGAGTTTAGTTATGAGTGGGTGAAAATCTACCTGACTTAGAGGCAATCTAAGTCATTTATATCGTCTTGTAAATATACACGCATGCATATGGAACAAAAAAGGAAAGAAGATACAACATAGTGCAATAGAAAAAATATCTTTTATTAAATAACAACATGTACACTTACAAACACACATATAGACGGCCTACTTGTGTCCTTACTAGAAGCAGCGTCTGAGGTAGATCGCATTCCACGTCTGTGGAACCAACTTGTCTTTCTGGGTTTAGAGTTTGTACGCTCAGTTCTGCAGAACGGATGAGATTAGGAAAAGATCCTCCCAATTTGAATAGAGTTTATTCTAGTTGGCGGTCTTGCCTGTAACCTCAATGCTTTGCAGGATCAAGTCTCCAACGTCGAATTGTCATGCTTTTACCTTCTTATTGTAATAGCAGATGATTCATTGCTGGTAGGCTATTGTCCGCATCCTGGTTACGTCTCGGGTTTCCTCTAGCAAGTCTAGGTGTTCTCTAATTTTCTAGGAATTTCCTTGTGGGTCAAAAGGACTCGACCCTAAGACTTGGAAGCCTAATCTCAACTATGATTACTGTTTCAATCCCGTAGCAGATATTAAAGGGTGTTTCGTGAGTTGGCTCCTTTGGAGTAGTCCGGTAAGATCATAGGACGGAGGATAGCTTGTCGACCCAGGAGCCCCCTACATCCTCAAGCTTGGTCTTAAGACTGTGGAGTAGCGTGCGATTTGTCACCTCCACATGTCTATTTACTCGAGAGTATGCCACCAAAGTGTGGACCAATTTGATTCCAGATTTATTCAATACTTGGTGAAACATTTTCCTGAGAATTGAATTTTATTGTCAGTTATGATGACCTCAAAAATACCAAATCTGCTGACTATGCTCTGGTGGATGAACTCTAAGGCGTTGTGCTCTGTAATCTTAGCCAGCGGGATGGTTTCAACTTACTTGGTGAAGTAGTCAATGTCTGCGATGATGAACTTCCTTTGCCCAATTGCAATGGGAAACGGGTTGAGAATATCGAGCCCCCATTGCACAAAAGGTCAAGGAGCTTAAAGAGACCTCAACTTTGTGGGTGGCTAGTGGTGAAGATTGCCGTGGAGCTAGCAATTTTCACACTTTTTCAAGAACTCGAGTGCATCCTTCTTCTTCATCGACCATTAGTAAGCCTGACGCATGATCTTAAATTATTGGTTCTTACCACCGATGTGCAATCCACATATCCTAAGATGGACTTCGCCAAATGCATAGTTACCTCCTCAAGAGTAAGGCACCGAAGGTATGGAGTCGAGTAACCACTACGATATAACCATCCATCAACCATGGTGTACCGGCCGATCATCTTATTGATTTGCTTGGCTTCGTCCGCGTCATCTGGTCGTATTTCGTCCACCAGATACTTCTGGTTAGGCATCATCTAGTTCTTTGCATTGGAGATTTGCATTGCTTCCTATTCCTCTATGTTGGGAGTGTTTAGAACTTCCCACATGTCCCTCGAGTTCTGTTTTGAGTTTTCCGTCGCTGTTGCTCTAGCAAGTTGGCCGGCCCTCCAGTTCTCAGTTTTAGGAACATGGAGTAGGGTCAACCTGTCAAATCTTTGGGTGGCATCCCTCACATTAGCCACGTATTTTGCCAATTGATAATTGCATGCCTCGAAATTCCCATTAACTTTGTTGACGACGAGTTTAGAATGGTTTTGTACTCGGTAACGTTGTTGGTGGCTGAGAAGTCGAACCTAAGGGAGTATTTCACCTCAAACCCATCAGGGGTCCTTAGGACCACTTCGGCACCATTGCTTGAGTTTGTAGACAATCTGTCTATATTAAGGACCCAATCTGGCTCTTCCCCGTGCTATTCTTCGTCCTCAACGGGCTATTTTTTTTAGAATTGGTGCTGTGATCTCGACGATAAAGTCGGCCAGAATCTATCCTTTGATGGTTAGTCTGGGTTGGAATTTAATGTCAAATTCTCCTAATTTGATAGTGCACTTTACCAACCGTTCAGAAACATCTAGTTTATGGAGAATACATTTTAGAGGCTGGTCGGTCAGAGCTACTACGAGATAAGCCGGAAGTAAGGTCTCAATTTTTGGGCAAAGAAAACAAGTGCCAAGGCTAACTTTTTCGAGCGTGGGTAGCACGTCTCTGCGCCAGTCAGTATTTTGCTCACATAATAGATCAGCCGCTGAGTGTAGAGTCCTAGCATATGAGGACGGAGCTAAGGGTCACCTCTGATACTACTAGGTAGAAGTAGAACTCTTCTTCATCTTTGGGTGACGACAGCAATGGTGGACTAGCTAGATATTGCTTCAACTCGTCGAAGGCTGCTTGGAACTCTGCTATCTAATGAAATACGTTTGCTTTTGTCCCCCTCAGAGCCTTGAAGAAAGGCTGGTACTTGTTCCTTGACTTAGCCAAAAAGCAGGACAAGGCTGCTAGTCGTCCGGTTAGCTGTTGGACATCTTTGACACTTCATGGTGGAGTCATGTCCGTGAGGGCCTTGATCTTCTCCTGGTTTTCCTCGATCCCTCTTTGAGAGGCGATGAAACCCAAGAATTTTCCAGAGAATTTTCTAAAAATGCACTTGGAATGATTCAACTTCATCTAGTGTGCACGAACTACCTCAAAGGAACAGCGAGATCGCGAATATGGTCACTAGTGGTCCTACTCTTGATGAGCATGTCGTAGACGTTCTCCTCCATATTACGGCCAATCTATTTTTTGAACATCTTGTTTACAAGCCTCTGATAAGTGGCATTTGCATTCTTCAGACCAATGGATATCACCTTATTAGAGTAAGTGTCGTGGTCCGTCATAAACGAGGTGTGCTCATCGTCCTCTAGGCTCAACCAGATCTGGTTATAGCCCGAGTGCACATCCATGAAACATAGCAGCTCGTGTCCGGATGCAGCGCGTGTCTAGATGTGGAATCTACCAACAGGTCAATCCTAGGTAAATAAAAGCTGTCTTTTAGGCAGACTTTGTTAATGTCGGTGAAGTCGATACACATTTATCATTTCCCATTTCTTTTCTTCATTAGGACGATGTTGGAAAGTTAGACCGGGTATTGGACTTCTTTGATGAAGTCGGTGTCCAGCAGTTTTTTGTCTTAAGAACGTGATCAGCTCATCACGCAGTGTCCGGGTGAATGAGCCTCCGATCTGCACGCACCTCTTCAGGTCCTCCGGATTCAGTAGGATCAGATTGGTTGCCTCACTAGACTACGCATGTTACAGAGTTGCTTCGTCTCGATGGTCAAGTTCTCCTGCCAACTTGGTGCTGCTACTCGGTGCGATCTGGGACTTGTCATATGTCTGTCTAGTGACTTGGTCACCTTGCACTTCGTCTATACTGTAGGCTGTCAAAAACTTTATCATGAGATGCGGTATCAAAGTGATGGCTCCGAACGCTATTGGGCACGGGCGACCTATTATAGCATTGTACACGGAGGGCAGGTCAATGACCAAGAATGTTAGTGTACGACTCGCCATTCTTGGTTATATGCCCAAGGAGATCTCCAACTGGATTGTCCATTGAATGTGCACTAGCTTGTTGTCAAGGCCGTAGAGTAGGCCTTTGACAGGTTTTAACTAACTCTCT